>PISX010003101.1:122183-145009 GCA_004024625.1 Mellivora capensis | reverse complement strand
CAAACTCTCTCTCTTCGCAGATGACATGATACTTTATATAGAAAACCCAAAAGACTCCACCCCCAAACTACTAGAACTCATACAGCAATTCAGTAACGTGGCAGGATACAAAGTCAATGTACAGAAATCAGTGGCTTTCTTATACACTAACAATGAAAATACAGAAAGGGAAATTAGAGAATCGATTCCATTTACTATACACAAATATTGAATCATTATGTTGAACGACTGAAACTAATAAACCGTTATATGTCAATTTGATCTCGGGATTTTTTTTCAAAATTTTTAAAAATCTGTACACCTAATGTGGGGCTTGAACTCACAACCCTGAGATCAAGAGTCACATGTTCTACCACGTGAGTCAACCAGGCACCCCCCTCTCAGCAGTTTTTTAAATTATGCTTTTAAAGATAATTTAATAGTACTTTTATATGTGCACAGTTACTTTGAGTTAAGCTTTTTTTTTGCTAGTGATCTATTTGTATCCACAAATCCCAGGTGATATTTCTTATTCAGTATCCAGTTGGTAATTGTTTCAATACTCTAATTGATTTTGTATGAATATATACATATGATAAAGTATCTAAAGCCTACCAATGTAGTCAGATCATACATAAAAATACTGTAATTTTGGGAAAGCATGAATATGCTTGAATTTAACTTAGAACTTTAAGAATGCTGTACATCAATCCAAATTAAAATAGATTTGCTTATATTACCTTTTGATTTCTATAATTAGCATAATAGACATACAATATTTTTAAAAGAAAACATTTTGAAAATAAATGTTCAAACTTATTTGAATCCTATGACATGCCATTTAAATTTACATAGGCACTGTGTAAATGTCATGTTCCTCAAGATGCCTTCAGCCATTTCAATTTTTCTTTACTAGTCTTCAATTTGTGCTTTTTTGATGCCTTTCACTTTATGGCAATGACCTTAAATTTCTCAACAAGCCTATTCCAGAAATATATTCCTTCAAGAACTGTAGTTCTCTTTACTGCACTAATGGAAAAAGTATTTGAACCTGAGCCCAGTGAAATAAGGCACAAACAAAAATATCTTTTTTAAATAGTGAGAAACTGTTCATTTATCCATCTTTAGTAATTTACCTATCTTCCCACTTAAACCATTTAAGCCCTCACTATATACAAATAACCATGATACTGAACATATTAAGGACCTGCAAAGGTAAGGCCTTAACACTGAAGATGATTTTCTCCCAGTGGCATCTTCTTTTTCCTGGTGTTAGGAGTCCCTTGAACACATTTGCCAGCCTTTGGTTTCCTTCAACCATGTTGATACCATGCACAATTAGTACACATAAATACACTCACTACAACTAGTCTTCAGTATTCTCTTCCCCCATCCCCAATTCTTCACCCCACATTTTCATTCCTCCTTTCTCGCAGTAGCTTCTCCATTATAAAATGAGCTGCACAGGACAAACAGATCCATTGAATGTTGACCAACTAGGAATGAATGAATGAAAGAACAAATTAATGAAGAGGCTATTCCACTTCATCAGGTAAGGAGTGAGGTGACTGTGAATTATGACAGTCACCTGATTGCTTTTATTTTATTTTTTTCTGATTGCTTTTAAAGTATAAATGTTGGATATCAAATATTTGGGAAGGCAAAAATAGATGTATTTCTGGCTGAAGGTGAGGTAAAAGAAAAGTCCAAGAATGTGAGGTGCCTATCTAAGATGCCTAAATGGTGGAGTCAGTCCTGAATTTAGGAATATAAAAAAAGAAATAGATTAAAATCTGTAAGATAATGTTATATAATATCACCAATTTTATAGGTAATAAGGGAATAAAATGTAATACTACAATACTAAATCAAACATAATACTATTAACACATAAAAATCCAGGAAAGTGGAAACAGAAAAAAATGAGCAGGTAGAGAAAATAGAACATGAATACAGAGAAGGCAGACTTAAAACCAAGGACATCAATTTACACAGTAAGTGTAAATGGACTAACACTCCAATTAAAAGGCAGATTTTCAGTCTGAATTAAATAACAAGCCCTAACTCTGTTCTGCCAATGAGTGATGAATATTAAATACAAAGAAAAAGGTAGCTGAATGGAAGTGAATGTAAAAAGCTAAAAAACAGCATATATTAATATCAGACAAAAAGAACATGGAGTTCAGAACATAAACTGTTAACAGGTGTAAGTGGGAAAACTTGAAATAATGATTAATTCATCAGGAAGATATAAAAAATCCCTAATATCAGAGCACACTAAAAGAGAATGAGGCAACCCTACAATCACTGTTGCAGTTCTTAACATCCCCCTCTCAGTAAGTCTTCAAACAGAAAAAGCAAGTATGAGTAAAGGACTGCAACAGTGAAATCCTGTGTGAGTATTGTTGTCTACCATCTCTATTCCCCTCCATTACACAACAGTAGCTCCAACAGCTACACAATACAATCACCATTCAAATGCATGTGAAATGTTCACCAAGATAGGACATATACTATAAAATAAATCTCAATTAATTATAAATATTTTACAAAATCTTCAGGAGAGAGCCTACCAAATGGTTTAAATGAAATCGTGTCCAGCACTCACATGAGACTAGAAATACTATTTATTTCTAGCAGCCAGCCTACAAAGCTACACATTCCAAAGAAGGGCCTTGCCTCTGTGGTGGGGAGTAATTAGGACTACACTGATACTGCTTCGGTCCTACCTCTCAAAATCTTATAAATCAGGACTTGAAATGATCACACTGCTCCCAAATAACTAACCTGTGTCTTTCAGCAAAGCCTAAACATTTATAGGAATGGAATTATATCTAACACCCAAATAGTTAAAGTTTATAGAGTCTGGTAGTTAGTACAGATTAATTGGGTATGCAGAAAAGCAGGAAAAAAACCAATAATTAGGAAAAAAATTTAACCAGAACTGACAAACCTGTTGTAATTAACAGATAAGGACTTTAAAGAGTTATTATTGTATTTTATGTATTCAAAAAAAGTAAGTAGAGACATGGAAGTTATGGCAAAGAACAAATTAGGATATTTTCAAGTGATAACTGCAATGAAGGAAATGACAAATGCACTGGATGAAATTAATGGCCAGTGGAAAAAATTACCAAATTTGAAGACAAAGCAATAGACATCATGCAAAATAAACACAACTGTGATAAAATTTTAAGTAGCCTGATCTGTAATTTAAGTCCTGAAGGAATGGGTGTAGAGGCAGTGAAGATATTTGAAAAAAGTAATGATCAAAGGTTTTCCAAATCTGATGAAAACTACAAAATCCATGTACTTTAGAAGTGCAACAGAACACAAGCAGAAACAAGAAAAATATACCAAGGGACAGTGTGAATTTCTTTTTTTTTTTTTAAATTTTTATTTTTTTATAAACAAATTTTTATCCCCAGGGGTACATGTCTGTGAATCGCCAGGTTTACACACTTCACAGCACTAATCATAGCACATACCCTCCCCAATGTCCATTACCCCACCCACCTTTCCCGACCCCCTCCCCCCAGCAACCCTCAGTTTGTTTTGTGAGATTAAGAGTCTGTCTACGGCCATACCACCCTGAACGCGCCCGATCTCGTCTGAATTTCTAAAATGAGAGATAAAGAGAAAATCTTTAAAAGTCGTCAAAAAAAAAACCAAACCCAAAACAAACCAAACATTGTGTGCAGATGAACAAAGATCATATTTCTTACAGAAAAAATAGAAGTAAAAATACAGTGGGTTGGGGGTGGGAGGTTGGGGGAGCCAGGTGGTGGGTATTATGGAGGGCACACATTGCATGGAGCACTGGGTGTGGTTTAAAACTATGAATTCTGTTATGCTGAAAAGAAATGAAATTTAAAAAAATGAAAAAAAAAATACAGTGGTACATCTTTAAAATAATGGACTTAAAAACAACAGCAACAAAACTTGAAAATCCTTTTCCCAAACAAACATATTTTTCAATAATGAAGACAAAAAAACCTACAAACCTTTTTTTAGACCTATGAAAGCTGAAACAATTTATTACTAGCAAACTGCATCACCAAAAATATTAAAAGACATTCTTCAGACAGTAGGGATATGATATTAGGTGGAAATATTAATCAAAATTCAGAAGGAGCAAAAAGCACTGAAAATGGCAACTGACATGGGTAAATACAGGATTTTTTTCCCCACATATTTAAGTTACTCTAAAAGGCAATAGACAATTTAAATAAAAAATATGAGGTTTATGATATGTGTGAAAGTGAAATGTGTGACAATCATGGCAGAAGGGATAGGATAGGAGAAATGGACTTCTACTATAGGGTCAGGAACTCAGCTGAGCAGGGAGAGAAGGCTGAGCTATTAGGTGTTAGAATAGGCGATTAAAGCAGTGAGCCAAAATAAAAGCAGCAGTGAAGCCTTCAATCATTTATTGCAATGGGCTAAGAGGCTCAAACCAGAGAAAGTGCTGACTTCACCTTGTTTTGCTTCTCTCATGGACAGCAAATGGATAGAAGATCAGGTAGGTTAGCACAGACTTGGAGGTTATCTCACCATGTAGACAGTCCCAAACAAAGGGTTCAGATAGTTTTATAGACCCTGGGGTGGAGTCAGGGCAATAGTGGGAAAGTACTGGGTACCAAGTCAAAGTGGAGAAAACTGTCTCATGTTCTCCCCTCTTAAAGCAGCCTCCAAAGAGGCACCTGAAGAAGACTGATGCTGAAGGTCCCGGGTGATTAAATGTGGTTGAAGGCCCTGGAGCTAAGGGTGCTGCACAGGAAGAGCACGACCAGCCAGATGGACATGAGTCTTTGCCTACACCTCCCTTCAGGGACTATAATGCACTGGCTGTACAGTAGGGCAGGTGTGGGGAGGGAAGCTGTTCCTCATCAGGCTTGTTAGGCAAAACCTTTTAATTGCTTATAGTTAGGCCAGAAAAATCACACATAGGTTTTTAACCAGGAGGCTAACTCTGCATGTGGTATCTATATTACATGGAAGTATGATGATATCACTTAAAAGTAGGCTGTGATGATTTAAAGATATGAACTAATTCCTATAGCAACCACTAAAATACCAATAACAAAGAGTTACAGCTAATAAGCTAACAGAGGACATAAAATGAAATCATATAAAAAAGGCCATTAAGTCCAAAAGAAGGCAGTAAGAGTAGAAAAGTGAACAGATAGCAAATGATATAAACAATAAGCATATGGCTAGATAATATATTTAAATCCAACCATATCAATAATCACATCAAAAGCAATTAATTCACATGCTCCAATGAAAAACAGAGATTGCCAGATAAATTAAAAAAAAAAAACAAAACAAACACACAAGACCAAGCTTATGTCACTTACAAGAAATACATTCAAAATATAAAGATGCATACAGATTAACTGAAAAAGGTCTACTTGGCTAATACTTAGGCAAAGAAAACTATAATAACTATACTAATATTGCAATTTATTTCAGAACAAAGAGTACTATGGAACATAATATTCTTTGGATATTGTTACCAATGTTATAATAATTTTTTTTTTACAAATGCTACAATAATAGTATCCAGGATTCCCAAGGTCTACTGCTATGCTCTGTTTGATTTTAATGATATCTCTAAACTCTTTGGAGTTTATTACCATGTCCCTCCTTTCCATGGCCTTAGAATGAATGACCTATGCATCTGCAGGAGTATTACAGTTCTATACTCCCCTTATCTCCAATTAGGACAAACTTTGGAGTTTAAGGCTTAGTCCAGAGTTACCCTATGAATCAGGCTGGGTCTGGTACTTAGCCTGAAATCATTTCTTAGCTTTTTCTCCTTCCTGTCCTGCTTTTCTCATTCCATTACAGGTTTCATTTGGAAGCATTTCCTTAGTAAATCATTTGCATGTACACAAATCCTTCTTTCAGGATTTTACCCTTTGGAAACTGAGCTGAGACGGAAATATTGGTAAAGATGACAGTCCAGAAGCTTTCTCTGAAAAGAGGACAATGTTAAGCAGGAAAGAAAATCATAGAGTTCATTTTTAAAATGTTGAAAGCATAAACCCAACAGTTTTGAGAATTATATATATAGTATTTTCCCCAATTTCCATTTAAGATAGTGTTCTTAACTCCTTCTATTTTACCAAGCAGTAATTGACTAAGGAATGAGGTTTTCCTTGGGCTTAGGGTTGTAAACTAGAACCACCAGTCATTCTGATCATACATATTTCCATCATTATAGTAATTCATCAAATTAATCATACATAAGGAGAAAAAAACAAAGGCAATTATTGTGAGTGAGCAGGATCAGAAAAGAGAGAGGTATGTATTCTGTTATATAAACCTAACCTATGCCCAATTTTTGGAATTTATTGAAGTTGCTACTGAAGGTATATATATTTTTTTCTTTCAGAGTTGTCTTAACCCAGAGTTTCTGGATGATCTTTACTGACATGAAATATAAAAAGTTTTGTATAGATCATTTGTTTTTTCCTAGGCAGAAAGTCAAAACTTTCATGCGATTCTCAGTGAGACTGAATTCTTCCCCCCAAATTAGTGCTTTTGTTTATGAATGCAGAGAGGATGCATTCTCCTCGTTCTGCTGATTTCCCAGAACGAATGGCCTTCTTAACTCCTTCAATTTCACTTCTGAGAAAGTAAAATTTCACTTCCCCCGAATCCTCTAAATCCTTGTCTTTATTTTTCTTATTCTGTTTCATTTTATTCTTCTAAACACCTGATTATATTTTCCCATAAATTGGTCCCTGACTGCTTTTGTTTCTTCAAGTTCCCTCAATGAATTCCAGGAATCCCATGACTTCATGTTGCTACCTCTGTTAGAATCATTTATAAGTATTTGCCTTTAGCCCACATGTTTCCCAAAAGCTTCCTTCTTCCTAGGCTCACCTGTTAGCATATGTGCCCAGACAGATGTCACATTCAAACTATCCAAAACTTGCAACATTTTTCCTAACAACTATTTTTTTATGGTATGAATAGCAATTAGACTATAAACTCTCAAAATCAAATTTGATGCCTCCTTTCATTTATTTCTAATTTCTGACAATAAGTCCTATTAATTCTTCATATTCTATCTTGAAAATATTCTTTCTATTCATACTGTCATCATCCTATTTCAGTCTCTTCACATATCTAAAGTTTTCTCTATTTAAAATTATGCTATACATTCCTAGGTATGGTTTCTAAAGCTTACCTTCGTCCATGTTCTTCTGCTATTCAGATTCTTCTATAATAAGCCACTATTTACTGAATAATATCCTTATCCTAAAATTAAAAAAAAACCCTCTCATATTCTGCCCACATCAGCATCTGATATGTCTCTCCTTCTCATTCTCTAAGTGCTACATAAATCTCATCTCAGCCAGATAAATATGTCTTCAACTTTCTCAGCCTTATGACTTTGTTTATAAATTTAATTTTAATGCCATTTCCTTTACCAACAATTCCTTAATTTCCTTAACTCTAGCACTCATAAAACTTGTTTATTCCTACTCTTTGCCATCTTGCAGAAGCGTCTCCCCTAATCAGAGTCTTAACCTTATGTATCCCTGAGTTTGATTCACCGTTTATTGTCCTACACATAAGGCTGTTAACGATTTTTAATAGAAATAGAAATTTCTATTTATATTGGTTAGTTAAAAGACTTGAATATTAACTTTAAAAATTTTTTCTTCTAATTAATATTGTTAAAATACCCACAGTAACCCAAACAATCTACAAATTCAGTGTAATCCCTATCAAAATTCCAATGGCATTTTTCACAGAAATAGAGTGAACCTAAAATTTTTATGGAACCACAAAAGATCTTGAATAGCCAAATCCATTTTGAGAAAGAACTAAGATGGATACCTCACACTCCCCAATTCCAAACTATATTACAAAGCCATCATAACCAAAATAGTATGGTATTTTAAAGACAGGCACATAGATTAACAGAATAGTACAGACCCAGAAACAAATCCATGTATGTATGGAGGTATGGTCAGTTAATTTACAACAAAGGAACCAAGAAAAGAATAGGAAAATGACAGTCTCTTCAGTAAATCATGCTGGAAAGATTGAACAACCACATGCAAAATTATTTTATACCATGTGCAAAAATAAACTCAAAATGGATTAAAGACACGAATTTAAGACCTGAAACCATAAAACTCCTAGAAGAAAACATAGGTGGTAAGTTCCTCAGCAATTGTTTTGGCAGTATTTTTGTTGTTGTTGTTGTTTTTGGTTGGTTGGTTGGTTGGTTGGTTGGTTTTTATGGTTTTTGTTTTTTTGATTTGACACCAAAAGCAAAGGCAACAAAAGCAAAAATCAAGTGGGACTACATCAAATTAAAAAGCTTCTGCTCAGCAAAGAAAACCATCAACAAAATGAAAAGGTAAGAGAAAATATTTGTAAATCCTTTAACTGATAAGGGGTTAATATCCAAAATGTATCAAAAACACATATAACTCAATGGCCAGAAGTAATCCAATTAAAAACTGGGCAGAGGATGTGAACAGGTACTTTTTTTTCCCAAAGATTACATATACAAAGCCAACCAGTATATAAAAAAATGCTCAATATCACTAATAATAAGGGAAATGGAAATCAAAACCACAATGAGACATCACCTCATACCTGTTAGATGGCTATTATCAGAAAGACAAGATAAGCAAGAATTTAGGGAAGATGTTGAAAAGTGCTCTGTTGTGCTCTGTTAGTAGAAAAGCAAACTGGTAAAGCCACTGTGAAAAACAGTATGGAAGTTCCTCAAAAATTAAAAATAGAACTATCATATGATCTAGAAATTCTATTTTCTGGGTATTTATCTAAAGAAAATGAAAACACTAACTCACAAAGATATATCCATCCCCATGTTTACTGCAGCATTATTTACAATAATCAAAGTATGGAAACAACCTAAGTGTCCATCAGTGGATGAATGGATCAAGAAAATGTGATAAGTATACACATGGAATATTAGTTTATTTATTATATTGTTATTTTATTCAGTCATTAAAAAAAGAGTGAAATCTTGCCATTTGTGACAACATGGATGGACTTGAGGACATTATGCTAGGTGAAATAAGTTAGACAGAAAAGGACAAATACCATATAATTTACTTATATGTGGAATCTAAAAAAAAAATTAAGCAAACAAACAAAAAACCCACCAAGCTAATAGATACAGAGAACAGATTGGTTGGTGCCAAAGATGGGTGTGGTAGGTGGTAAAAATAGATGAAGAGATTCAAAGTGTAGAAACATCCAGTTACAAAGTAAACAAGTCATGGAGATGTGACTATACTTAATAATACTGTACTGCAATTTGAAAGTTACAAAGAGTAAACCTTAAAAGTTTTCGTCACAAGAAAAAAATAATTATAACTTTGGTGGCAAATGTTAACTAGACTTATTGCAGTATTTATTTTGCAATATATTCAAACATCAATCATCATGTTGTACATCTGAAATTAACATAATGTTGTATATCAATTATACCTCAATTTAAAAAAATTAAAAATGTGTTCTTCTCCTTGAGGAAACTGACTATACAGAAGGCTTCAATTCATGTTAACAACTTCTGGAGCCATAGATAAAGAAGACCAGGACCAAGAAGTGTTAAATAAACTGCATATCCTGTGCACTAGACCATCACTGGTCAAGTCACAAATACTAAAGGCTGGTGAGAGGCACATACCCACCAACTATGAAAACTATTTAGAAAGAGAAATTACTATTAACACAGTCATTTGGTTAAGTTAATATTGTGCCAAATGGCTTCAAATTTACAAGCAGTTTCATGAAAGATTGTTCCCAAAATTACACCCCTAGAAATAGCAGGGATTAATCACATCCTACAAGGATGCATATATTTTGCAAAAGCCAAATCCTTTTGTAATTGGATATAATGTATAATGTGTCATTTTAACAACATCAAAATATATTTATAAAATATATTAATAGTCTAATAAAACATCTATTACAGATTTTAAAGGCAACATGATTATAGGATCTACCCAACTACAAACAAATGTAAAATAAAAATTTCTTCACTATTTTTGATCAACTGAGGGTAAAAAAGGTAATTTGATAAAGTTCAGGTATTATTAATATTAGCTTAAATGTGAAATTTTTCAGGTATTTTATTTCAAAAAAGAAACTAAAAGCAATGGTTTCAAATAGTTAGGAAAGAGACAATTCTCAATTCAGCAAATAAATCATAAATATTTTGTACATATTCCTTGACATCCGTTTAATATTTTATTGGTATTTTTTTCCAAACAAGATAATTTGCCTAGTTTTATACATAGGTAATCTAATGTAATTCTTTAAAGAACTCTGACAAGTGTGATATTCCCACTCTAACAGATGAATAAAATTATGTCAAAGATTATAAACAACTCACTACTAAAAATATGCTTTCAGACAGAAACCAACCATTTAAGAATTGGAGCATTTTATCTTTAGGGTACATAATGATCTTTTATGTTCATTGAATACCTAAACTATGCACAAAGCCTTATATATTTACTTAAATAATACTTGAATATGTGCATATGTGTATATATACATATAATTATTTAAATATCTGTACATATATAGTAATATAACTATATCATATTTTTATATATAGTATTTAAACTACATAAAATATTTTGACATAAATTTGCATTTATATATTTGTTTCAATTTCATAGATGTCTGTACACTAAAACATAGTATTTATAACTATGCATAACATAGTTATTTGTACCCACATACATGTATATTTATAGTTATATAATGTATATAACTATGTTATAGCTATATAGCATACATATATAGTTATATAACATATGGTTATATAACGTATATGTTATACCTCCTATACTATTATGTGTAACTCATAGACTTTGGTTGCAGATGTAGTGAAAAAATAATCCAATTCTCATTAGTGAAGGAAAAAGGAAGAATTGCCTATCAGCCCTGTGGATATAAAGAGAATCTCCAAGAACATGCTATGGTTGCCTTAATTTTTCAGCTAAAATATAAGTATAATGTATGAGGAACTGTGAGACTACCTGCATCTGTGATTAGGCTGCTATATTAAGAAAAAGAACCAAATCACAGAAATAGATGAAAAACATCAGTTCGGCACTCAAAAAATGCAAAGGCAGAAGCATTTCAAAGCAATTGTCTTTGAAACTGTAAGTTAAGATTGATTTGTTAAAAAAATTTATTTTTGCAAAGGGACACTGATTAAGGCATATTATAAGGAACTGGAAATCTTTAACATCAGGTAGAATTTCTGTTCCAAATGGATTATAAGTGCTAAGAATTAACATAGCTAAAGTCACCACTATACACATTTACAACTCAGGATCATAGATGCCTCACCACAAGTCTGTTTAAAGAATTTAGCTTAATTCTCTGAAGGGTTACAAACACAAGGTAACCTTCCCATAGATCACAGCAAATGGCACATCCATTACCAATCATGCTTTCTGACTCTGAAGCTCCTAGTTTGCCATTGAGTTGTAAGATACAGAATGCTCTGTAATTAATTGACATAAATATGCAGTTTGACTGAGAAATCATATATATGCATGTACAAGTTATTTATTTACATGCATTTTTATTTTGTGGAAAGTCTATTTGTGATGTTGCTAAGACATGTTTTCAGTGAATGTTTTTGTTTGTATTTTTCATTGTTTGATTGAGGTCTCCAATAGTTCTATAAAAGGAGGACATTAATCAAATGAAGGCACCATAACATTTGTGAATGAGAACCTCATTAAAGAAGCTGCAAAGCAATACGGAATTCTGTGTCCTTCTCTTGCATTTGAAAGTGAGCTCGTTTCTTAACCGCAAATCTTGAAAAGTAATATGTGTATCATCATTTCCTAGTGCAGAACTTTTGTTCTCCTTAACAAGAGTTCATCCAAAGAAAGCTTAAATGTATTTCTCTGAAATTAATGCAAATATTATTAAATAAAATGGAAATAATTAAAACATCTTATAATAGGATATTCCATGAATATATGGAGAAACACAGGGAAATTATTATTTATAAAAAAAATATGAACAACTATAATCTGGGTAACATTTATTATATGTAAACTATTACCATCTATAATAGTTAATAAATGTGTGTCTGTTCAAATCAAAGTAATTTCTACTATAATAACAGAAATCAGTGTTTTTTCTAACTTCAGAGAAACATGATTTCCATATAAATCTAATCAAAGTATATCAGAAAATATGACTTAAATTCATTTACATTTTATTTCCTAGATCAGGTATAGCTATAGGTTAGGGCAGTTCCTTTTAGATTTTGTGCTCAAACATTTAGTACAGTTAAAAGTAATTCAAGATGAATGAATGAATGAAGAATTAGAACTTAAAGTTCCTCCTGGGTCTTATCCCCTGAAAAACAATGGTAAATCATATTTTCCAGTTTTCTTTTCCCCTTTCTTGACTCTGATTTTCTTAACTGACTCTTTATATCCTAGTGACCTTCAGCCTGTCACTGGGATTGTAGGTTAAAATAATAATTCATCACCATGTTTCCTCCCTGTCTACCTCCATACTATATGGGCTACTTGAGAGATGATTATTTCTTCTAAAGAAAGGGTTTGCCATAAACAGGCTGATGACAGAGACTATAGGAGGAAAAGTAAAAATGTTAAGTTCATTAAAGTCCTGCCAGTGACTCTCCCAAGGAGAAATATTTAATGTATAGCTGAACCAAGTTCTAAAGTCAATAGAAAAGTATTTTACTGCAACCTAGGTAAGATCTCCCTTGAGATCATTTGTCTCCTGTTCTAATTTCACAATCACTAAGTGCTGGGGCCCAGCCTCGGCAGGTCCAAGTGTCTCCAAAAAGAGAGGCGGTGTTGGAGAGAAGAATGGGAGAGCCACACAGCGAGTTCTGGTCAGTAGCCAGGCTTCTCCATTTTATTTTGATTTTAAAGCTTCCTATATAGGCAGTTTACTTGGGGTAGGGGGTTACATTTGCGCAAGGACATCAAAAGGTTTAAGTATTCATCAGACAATTTCTCCTTGTTCAGTACATGTTATTCTAGTTAAGCTATAATAGGTACAGACTGGCACCAAGGATGGGGGACAGAGTCTTGCTTCTTGAGTAATCATGTCCCTCAGAAAGCCATGGGAGGTAGCACAAATATAGTGTTTTTTGGTAACTTATTCTGGGGTCTACAGGAAAACAAGATATAGGTTAATGGAAAACGAGAAGCTATCTGAAGAAACTAAGTATATAGGAGAGAAGTAGGAATGAGAAGGACTTACCTTTGTAGGAGGCAGGGTGTATTTTAATGGCTCGGCTTGTGAAAGCCTTGGGCAAACATCAACCTAGGGAGGAAACCGTCTGTTGTGGTACACATCTAAAGTTCTCCATAGTCCTAGGTACAGAATAATTTATCTCCTTGGAGTTGCTCTGGACCACAAGCCTGAGAGATGTTTGTGGCAGATTAGCAAGGGGCTCTTTGTTTGAGAGAGATACGGGTATTAGAGGAAAAGGCAAGAGACTAACAGACCATGCTTATCTGTAGGGCAATCCGTCCCTCAGCAGGATTAGGCCTGCGTTAGTTCAAACCTTAACCTGGTAGGTCAATGCCCTCGACCAGGCCTCATGGCTCCCAACAACTAAGTGTTTACTCGCTAAGTTTTATTATTGTCCAATTTATACTCAGTATGACGGTAGACATTGCAACATCAAAAATGAAAAAAAAAGAATCATCCCAGCCCTTAAGATTCATACAGTGATATGCAAGATATAGATAGAGGATGATAGATGATAGAATACAGATTGATCGATCGATCGATAGGATACAGATATACACACACATACAGTGAGTTCTTGCATAACTCACAAAATTGATTACCACAGCTAGTGAAAATTATAGCCCTCTTGGTCTATCTTTACTTTTCCCACATTTGATAGAGACATGGGTATAAGATATGTTCTGTTTCCTTGTTAAGTTCTACCACAGAGAAAAACAGTTTGAATATAATAGTAAATGAGAACTGATCAAAATGTCTCAGCGTGAGGAAGACTTATCAGGAGTATAGGGAAATTTGGGTATGGTACCATGTATCAATAATAGCTGAATCTTACTACACTATCCAATTTTTCAAGAGAATCCAGACATCACTACTTGTTTAAATAAAAGCCATTGACTTTTAGATGTTAGTGACTAACTTGATTTTTTTAAAAAATCACATATTATGTGATCACTCTGCCAGACCTGAAAATGCTGAGGTTCTGCCTTGGTAGATAGGGAGCCTCTTTGTTAAGAACAAAAGTAATTGCTGACAGCCAGACAAAATTTGCTATATTTTTGGTATATTGTACCATGTGACACATGGAGTCCCATGTCTCCCAACACAACTGAAAAACTGCCAAAGATTTATTTGAAGGAGAATTTGATTTATTTGATGGAGAATATCTTCCTATATGGAGAACAAGCATGCACGAGTGAAATGGTCTCAATCTGTTATATAAATTTTCAAAACCATATCCAAAGGAGTATTTGAACCAGGTCACCTCCAACTGAAATGAAAATTTTCTTGATGAACCAGAACACTTAGAACATCTGTTCTCATCCACCGGCCTTCTCAAGACATTTCCTTAATTGCTCTTTGCAGATATATTCTGCTGCCCTTTCCACATCTAAATGATCTGTCCTTCCTATCCACAAGACAACCTAAGATGATAACCTTTGCTATAGCACATTAATAACTGCTGCTGTTACCTAAGTGCAGCAGGCATGAAAGGAGCCAAGCAAAAAGAGTCCTTCTGCTGTAGTTAGTCTACAACTGAAAGGATACAAAACCAACACTGAGAAATAACACTGGGAAATAAAGTGAAAAGAATTCCTAGAGATACTCAGGCTAGAAATGTCCTTCACCCCTCTAAAGCCATGACAGAAAGCAAGGGGCATTTCCAGAAGGCATTGACATGCAGAGGGCACATGGCTTTTGGCACTGCCTAAATGTACTGCACATTCAACAAGGCTCATCTCTCCAACACTGTCAGCTATGCACAAAGTTCTACAACATAAATTAAGGGCAGAAACGGCAGAATGGTGAAGAGAGGTTTATAATTAGCCCTAAAATTATGATATATTATTTGTCAAATGGCTGTTTGTATTTCACCCTTTAATAAACTACTTATTTTGACATTTTAAAGTATGGATTTAGGGACACCTGGGTTGCTCATTTGTTTAAGTATCTGCCTTCGGCCCAGGTCATGATCACACAGTGCTGGGATCAAGTCCCACATCAGGATCTCTGCTCCACAGGAAGTCTGCTTGTCCCTCTCCCACTGCTCCTCCTCCTTTCTCATTGCTCTCTTTTTCTCTCTCTCTCAAATAAAGAAAATCTTTAAAAAAATAAAGTATAGATTAGGCTTTTTCCTCAACCAAGTTTATTGGTCTCCTTAACAAATGTCTGTTAAAGTTAAGGTAAAGAACCAAGGTTAGGTGTAATGATCAACTTTTATACTGATGCATATATATAAGTGTTGTAAAGTTTTAAAAAATATATATATAAGTGCCATACTTTGTACAGGGTCTTATACATAATAGGTCCTCAATAATCTTTGTTAGCTTTGAATTTAAATCTTGATGATCATAGCCATAGATACTTTTTCCTTTGAAAAAAATCTGATGAAGAAGCTGGCCACCTGCTTCCTATCTTTCCAAGTTAGCATTTCTTGTGGTAGGTGTTCAATAAGTCACTAATCTTAAAAACTCGAGAATTGTTTTTATGACTCTTTACAGTGAGAGAGCACCTAATTTGGAGGATTATATTTTAAAATAACCTCTCTAGCAAACCACTATATAAGTTTCCATTGCCTTATAATGTGAACAGTCTTATATTAGACAACCTACTACCATTTTCTTATCTTATCTAAATGTCTCAATAACTTATAGTAAAGTAAATCTAGGAAAAATAAGTTTTTAACCTTAGGGCTACACTGATATGTCCTCTCAGAGGGTTATTATTTTATTTATTATAGACTTTAATATTTTTAAGTGTTTCATCGAGAAACATGTTCATGTTGAGAGACAGATACTCCTTTGGAAATCTGTTTAAATCACTCAATCCAGTATTTTAGCATCCCCTTATGAAAATTGGTGTTGAGTCCATCTGTATTGTAACATTTTTCTCAGTTACCATTTCACTGGTTCCTGATAGTTCTTCAATACCAGCAGGTCACAGAGTTCATTTCATCAAAAAGTCAAGACTTTTTGCCTATCTCTATGTTACCACTGGTTTAAAATGGTATTGCACATTTTAAAAACATATATTTCTGTTACAGTACCTTTCATCTCTTACCCTAGGTGTTTCACTATTTCTTTTTTGCCTAAATTTTCACCATTAAAATAAAATCCTTGATTACTATATGCTTTTCTGTGAATGAATCAATAAATTGACGAAGGGACTAGATTAGAATCTTCCTGAGTGGTGAAAACTCTTTTTCTAGATCTAAATAGAGCAAATTCAGAGAGAAGAAATATGTCTTTATCCCATTTTCCCTTCTCTCACCATTTTTCTTAATTAAGTAGGCTCCACACCCAGCATGGAGCCCAACTTGAGGCTTGAACTCATGACCATGAAATCAAACCTGAGCTTAAGAGTTAAGAGTCAGATGTTTAACCAACTGAGCCACCCATGGGCCCTTCCCCTTCCTCACTTTTAATAACATATTACCATAGACACATTTTAAAAGTATGAGATATTATTAGTATTTGTTATGGTCTGAATATTTATATCCCATCTGCTGCCAAAATTCATATGTTGAGGGGCACCTGGGTGGCTCAGGGGGTTAAGACTCTGACTTTGGCTCAGGTCATGATCTCAGGGTCCTAGGATTGAGCCCCGCATCAGGCTCTCTGCTCAGCAGGGAGCCTGCTTCCCCCTCTTTCTCTGCCTGTCTCTCTGCCTACTTGTGATCTCTCTCTCTCTGTGTCAAATAAAGAAGTAAAATCTTTTAAAAAGACTCATATGTTGAAATCCAAATGCCCAGTGTAATGGTACTAATTAGGTGAGGCCTTTGGGAGGTGCATAAGGCATGAGGACAGAACTGTCAAGAATGGGATTAGTGGCTTATAAAAAAGGTTCCAGGGAAATCATTGTCCTGTCTACCACATGAGGACACAAGAGTTGCCAGCTATGAATCAGGAAGGCAGCCCACATTAGAATGTGACAGTGCCAGTGCCTTGAACTTGGACTTTCTAGTCTCTAGAACTGTGATCAATAAATTTGTTGATTATAAGCCATCCAGTCTGTGGTATTCTGTTAGAGCAGCTCAAAATGACAATGATAGTATTAATTAAAGTTTAAGCAATCAATCCATCTATTTTATGTAAAGAGAAACTTTCAAAACACTTAAGCTTTCATTCTACTTCACTGAAAATATGCCAGACCAATTATTTAAAATGTGATTAGGAATTATTTGTGCACACTGGAATTGAGAATAGTTGATTTTGGCTTTGAAAATTTCAGCTCTTTCTTTCCAATTTGAATGCCTTTTCTTGCATATTTAATTGCTCTGGCTATGACTTCAGGACTATGTTGAGTAGGAATAGTGAAAACAGACACCCTAGATTTGTTCCTGATCTTAGAAGAAAGGTTTTCACCTTTCAACCACTGAGTATGATATTAGCTGTGGATCTGTCATATGTTTATTATGGTGAAGTAAAACTGTTTTCTGATGACATAATTACATAAAGAGCAAAAGCTCCACCAAGAAACTTTAGACCTAGTAAGAAAACTTAAGAAAATTTTAAGATACAAAAACAGCATCAAACTTCTGGATTCCAAACTATATTTCAGAGCTAGTAATCAAAAAACTATGGTTCTGGCATAAAAACACACATGTAGAACAATGGAACAGAATACAGAGCCCAGAAATAAACCCATGCAAAACAGTCAATTAATTTATGACAAATGAGTCAAGACTGTACAAAGGTGAAAGAATAGTCTCTTCAGTGAATGGTGTTAAGAAAACTGGACAGCCACATATAAAACTGTACCTTTACCTTATACCATATATATATATATTTTTTTCAATTCAGAGCAGATTAAGAACCTACATCTCATACCCAAAGTCATAAAACTCCCACAAGAAAACATAGAGGATAAACTCCTTGACATTGGTCTTGACAGTGATTCTTTGGATTTGGCCCCAAAAGTAAAAACAACAAAATTTAAAAATAATAATAAAGTAGACCAACACTAAACTGAAAGCTCTGCACAGCAAACTAAACCATCAATAAAATGAAAAGGCAACCAAATAAATAGGAGAAAATATTTGCAAATCATGTATCTAATAAGATGTTAATACCTAAAATACATAAACTCATATGCCTCAACAGGAGAAAAAAATCCAATTAAATAATAGGCAGACAAACTGAATATTTTCTCAAAGAAGACATACAGTTGGCCACCATACATATGAAAAGGTGCTCAACTCAGTAATACCACTTATGAGGAAAATTAAAATCCTAACCACAATGAGATATCACCTCACACCAGCTGGAGTGACTATTACCAAAAAGAGAAGAGATAATTAATGGTGGTGAAGATGTGGAGAAAAGGGAACCTTTGCACACTGTTGGTAGGAATGTAAATTGGTACAGCCACTCTAGAAAACAATATAGAGGGTCCTCAAAAAATTAAAAAAAAATAGATCTGCCATATGATCCAATAAATCTACTTCTGAGTATTTATCTGAAAGAAATAAAAACACTAATTTGAAATAATATCTGCATCCCCATGTTCATTGCAACATGAAATTCAAAGAAACAGAGTAGAGGGAGGAGCGAGATGGTGGAGGAGTAGGAGACCTAAATATTATCAGGTCCCAGGCATTCAGCTAGATAGTTATCAAACCATTCTGAACACGTACAAACTCAACAGGAGATCAAAGAGAAGAAGAGCAGCAAATCTAGGAACAGAAAAGCAAACACTTTCTGGAAGGTAGGATGTGTGGAGAAGTGAATCTGAGGTGATATATGGGAAGAGAGATCGCAGGGTGGGGGCCAGCTCCTGGCAAGTGGTAGAGCAGAGGAATACAAAATCAGAACTTTTAGAAGTCTGCTCCACTGAGGGATGTCACTCCAGAGGCTAAGCAGGAGTTGGAGCCCTTGCAGGGACAGTGTGGTCTCAGGATCCACAGGATCACAAAATGACCAGGAGTGTCTACTCCTGTGTGTGGCAGAGCTCCCAGGTATCTGAGTGTGGACACTGGATGCAGAGACAGAGCCAAGTAGTGGGCTCTCAGCTCAGGCTTACCTTAAACTGTGATCTGAGGTATAGCCAGGCCACTGCTCTTCAAGCAGGGGCACCACAAGTGGCAGATCCGGGGAGACCCTACCCTTCCTCCTCCAGGAGGAGCAGCATGGGAGTGCACTGCAGGAATCTGCTGGGTTTGGAGGCTCCAGTAGGGTCTGTGCACCAGAGATAGAAATGCTCAGTCACAGGCTGGGTGAGCATGGAGTCTGGACAGAGATCAGGGAGACAGGATTGATTTGACTGATTTTCTCTGAGGGGGCACTGAGGAGTGGGGACCTGAGCTCTCAGCTCCTCTGGGGCTGGAGATTTGGAGGTGCCATTTTCATTCTCCTCCTCCAAAGCTGTACAAAAGCATTCAGGGAACAAAAGCTACTGAGAACAAAACTGAGCAGATTACTTAGCCTGGCCTCTGGCAAGGGTGATGCAATTCTGCCTTGGGCAAAGACATTTGAGAATCACAACAGGTCCCTACCTCAGAAGATTAGCAAGTACATACAGCCAAGACCAAGTTCACCAATTAATGAGAACTGCGGGACTCCAGAGATAGGGGAATGCAACACATAGAATTCATGGCTCTTTCCCCGAGATTATTTAGTCTTTCAAAGTTAAATTATTTTACTTTTATTTTTTTCTAATTCTTTTTAAAATCTTTCTTTCCTATTTTAACCTTTTAAAATCATTTTATCTTATCAAAACCTTTTTAAAAATCTTTTTTTAAATTTTCACTGTTATAGTCATATTCTATTACTTCATTATATTTAGCCTTAGTGCAAGTCTTTGTTCTAGTCTCCAGCCTGATTACATTCATTCCTCTTTTTTTTTTGTTTTCTCAACCAACTTCTTATCTTACCAATTTCTTTATTAGAATCTTTTAAAGTTTTCAGCTTTACAGTCATATTCCAGCCCTTCATCATTTTTACCCTTATTTTTTGTGTGTATATATATATATATATATATATATATATATGTTTTTCTCTAACTTGGATAAAACTCAAATACATGGAGGCTAAAAAGCATCCTACTAAAGAACGAATGGGTCAACCAGGAAATTAAATAAGAATTTTTTAAAATTCATGGAAACAAATTAAAATGAAACAAAACTGTTCAAAATCTTTGGAACACAGCAAAGGCAGTTCTGAGAGGAAAATATATAGCAATATAAGCTTTTCTCAAGAAACAAAAAAGGTCTCAAGTATACAACCTAACCCTACACCTAAAGGAGCTGGAGAAAGAACAGCAAAGAAAGCCTAAACCCAGCAGGAGAAGAGAAATCACAAAGATCAGAGCAGAAATCAATGAAATAGAAACCAAAAGAACAGAAGAACAAATCAATGAAACTAGGAGCTGGTTCTTTGAAAGAATTAATAAGATTGATAAACCTCTGCCCAGACTTATAAAAAAGAAAAGGAAAAGGACCCAAATTAATAAAATCATGAATGGAAGAGGAGCAATCAAAACCAACACCAAAGATATACAAACAATTACAAGAACATATTGTGAGCAACTATACGCCAGCAAATTTGACAATCTGGAAGAAATGGATGCATTCCTAGAGACATAATAAACTACCAAAACTCAACCAGGAAGAAAGAGAAAACCTGAACAGACCCATAACCAGTAAAGACATTGAAGCAGTCATCAAAAATCTCCAAACAAACAAGAGCTCAGAGCCAGATGGCTTCCCAGGGGAATTCTACCATTTAAAGAAGAATTAATACCTATTCTCCTGAAACTGTTCCAAAGTGTAATAATGGAATGGAAACTTCTAACCTCATTTTATGAGGCCAGCATTACCTTGATCCCAAAACCAGACAAAGACTCAATCAAAAAGGAGAATTACAGACCAGTATCCTTGATGAACATAGATGCAAAAATTCTCACCGAAATACTAGCCAGTAGGATCCAATAGTACATTAAAAGGATTATTCACCACAACCAGGTGAGATTTATTCCTGCGCTGCAAGGTTGGTTCAACATCTGCAATTCAATTAATGTGATACAATACATTAATTAAAGAAAGAACAAGAACCATATGATACTCTCAACAGATGCTGAAAAAGTATTTGACAAAGTACAGCACCGTTTCTTGATCCAAACTCTTCACAGTGTAGGGATAGAGGCATACCTCAATATCATCAAAGCCATCTATGAAAAACCCACAGCGAATATCATTCTCAATGGGGAAAAACTGATAACTTTCCCCCTAAGATCAGAAAGATGGCAGGGATGTCCACTATCACCACTGCTATTCAACACAGTACTTGACGTCCTAGCCTCAGCAATCAGACAACAAAAAGAAATTAAACGCATCTGAATAGGCAAATAAAAAGGTAAAACTCTCACTCTTTGTAGATGATATGATACTTTATGTGGAAAACCCAAAAGACTCCACTCCAAAACTGCTAGAACTCATACAGGAATTCAGTAAAGTGTCAGGATATAAAATCAGTGCACAGAAATCTGTTGCATTTCTATACACCAATAACAAGATGGAAGAAAGACAAATTAAGGAGTTGATCCCATTTACAAATGCACCCAATACCATAAGATATGTAGGAATACACCTAACAAAGAGGCAAAGGATCTGTACTCAGTAAACTATAAAGTATTCATGAAAGAAATTGAGAAAGACACAAAGAAATGAAAAAAACATTCCATACTCATGGATTGGAAAAACAAATATTGTGAAAATGTCTATGCTACCTAAAGCAATCTACACATTAAATTCAATCCCTATCAAAATATCAACAATTTTTTTCAAAGAAATGGAGCAAATAATCCTAAAATTTATATGGAACCAGAAAAGACCCAAATAGCCAGAGGAATATTGAAAAAGAAAACCAAAGTGGGTGACATCACAATTCCAGACTTCAAATTCTATTACAAAGCTGTAATCAGGTGTGCCTGAGTGGCTCAGTGGGTTAAAGCCTCTGCCTTAGGCTCAGGTCATGATCCAGGGTCCTGGGATCGAGCCCTGCAATCGGGCTCTCTGCTCAGCAGGGAGCCTACTTCCTCCTTTCTCTCTGCTTGCCTCTCTGCCTACTTGTGATCCCTGTCTGTCAAATAAATAAATAAAATCTTTAAAAAAAACCTGTAATCGTCAAGACAGTATGGTACTGGCACAAAAACAGACACATAAATTAATGGAACAAAATAGAGATCCCAGAAATGGACCCTTAACTCTATGGTCAACTAATCTTCAACAAACCAGGAAAGAATGTCCAATAGAAAAAAGACAGTCTCTTCAACAAATGGTGGTGGAAAAATGGACAGCCACATGTAGAAGAATGAAACTGGACTACTTCCTTACACCACACACTTAAATAGACTCAAAACGGATGAAAAACCCCAATGTGAGATAGGAATCCATCAAAATCCTCGAGGAAAATTCAAACAGCAACCTCTTCAACCTCAGCCGCAGCAACTTCTTCCTAGAAACATTGCCAAAGGCAAGGGAATCAAGGGCAAAAATGAACTGTTGGGACTTCATCAAGATCAAAAGCTTTTGCACAGCAAAGGAAACAGTCAACAAAACCAAAAAACAATAGAAA
>PISX010003101.1:0-122083 GCA_004024625.1 Mellivora capensis | reverse complement strand
CAAATAATCCAATTAAGAAATGGGCAGAGGAGAAGGGAGTTGAGGGAAATTGGGGGGGAGATGAACCACGAGAGACTATGGACTCTGAAAAATAACCTGAGGGTTTTGAAGGGGTGGGGGGTGGGAGGTTGGGGGAGCCAGGGAGTGGGTATTATGGAGGGCATGCATTGCATGGAGCACTGGGTGTGATGTAAAACTATGAATTCTGTTATGCTGAAAAGAAATGAAAAAATAAAAATAAAAAGTAAACATAAACAAACAACAAAAAAGAAATGGGCAGAGGACATGAACAGACATTTCTGCAAAGAAGACATCCAGATGGCCAACAGACACATGAAAAAGTGCTCCACATCACTCGGCATCAGGGAAATACAAATCAAAACCACAATGAGATATCACCTCACACCAGTCAGAATGGCTAAAATTAACAAGTCAGGAAATGACAGATGCTGGTGAGGATGGGGAGAAAGGGAAACCCTCCTACACTGTTGGTGGGAATGCAAGCTCATGAAACCGCTCTGGAAAACAGCATATAAGTTCCTCAAAAATTTGAAAATAGAGCTACCCTATGACCCAGAAATCACACTACTGGGTATTTACCCTAAAGATACAAACGTAGTGATCTGAAGGGGCACGTGCACCCGAATGTTTATAACAGCAATAACCACAATAGCCAAACTATGGAAAGAACTTAGATGCCTATCAACAGATGAATGGATAAAGAAGAGGTGGTATATGTATACAATGGAATTCTATGCAGCCATCAAAAAACCAAAATCTTGTCATTTGCAATGACATGGATGGAATTAGAGGGTGTTATGCTAAACAAAATGAGTCAATCAGAGAAAGACAATTATCATATGATCTCTCTGATATGAGGAATTTGAGAGACAGAGACAGGGAGGGTCATAGGGGAAGGGAGGGGAAAAAAAGGAAACAGGGTGGGACCGGGGTGAGAGACAAACTGTAAGAGACCCTTAATCTCAGGAAACAAACTGAGGGTTTCTGGAGGGGTAGGGAAGAGGGATAGGTGCCTGGGTTATGGACATTGGGGAGGGTATGTGCTATGGTGAGTGCTGTGAATTATGTAAGACTGATAATTCACTGACATGAACCCCTGAAGCAAATAATACACCATATGTTAATTTTTTAAAAAAAGAAAGAAAAAGAAATGATAAAAAAAAAACCTGAGTAGACTGAGAAGTGGGGGAAATGGGGAAAGATTCATCAAAAGGTAAAAGTTTTCATTTTTACAATGAATAAGTTCTGGGAATCCAATGTACAGCTTGATGACTATAATTAATATTGTACTGTATGTTGGAAAGTTGCTATGACAATAGAGCCTTAATGTTCTCACTGTAACAAAAACAAAATAGTAATTAAGTGAGATGAAGGATGTGTTAAACTAACTTTGTGATAAATATTTTACAATATATTCATGTATCAAATCATCACATTGTGCACCTTAATCTTGTACCATGTATATGTGAATTCTATTTCAATAATATTGGAAGAAGAAAAAAATTGAAACTCATTTCCTTTCTACTAATGAAATAAAAAGAGTAAAAATTATGAGCATGATGTACTGTCCTTAGATAAAAGCAAAAAGTGTTTCTATTAGTATAGGCTATTTTCTTAAACAAACACATCCTTCTGAGCTTACCTGTCAAAGAACAGTGTGTGTGCGCGCATATGCAGTTGTATTTTTTTTTTTTTTTAATGACAGAGAAAGAGAGATCACAAGTAGGCAGAGAGGCAGGCGGGGGTGGGGAAGCAGGCTCCCCGCCAAGCAGAGAGCCTGATGCAGGACTCGATCCCAGGACCCTGAGATCATGACCTGAGGCAAAGGCAGAGGCTTAACCCACTGAGCCACCCAGGTGCCCCTGCAGTTGAATTTTTTTGTTGTTGAATTTTCTTCTTTTCTTTCTTTCTTTAAGTATAATTGACTAGAAGAATTATCTCTTTGGAGTGTAAAAATGACAGAAAAGTATAATACTTCCCAGTGGGTACACTGGCCAGGAGTTCAGGTTCTAAAGATAGACAGCCCTTAATTTAAATCTTGGCTCTTCCACTTGACATCTACATACCTTAGGTGTATATTTTTAGTGTTCAGTTATCAATTTCCTTACATATAAAACATAGTTCTTTCCTCATAGAATTGAGTAGGTATAACATGTGATTAATTCATGCAATCCATTTTGTGTAGTACTTCAGAAATAGACATTAAATACATATTAACCATGGTAGTTAGTCACTCTGGCATCTGTTCTAATTCCCATTGCTCCCATTGTAAAGACTGGTGGGAGTCAACTTTTAATAGATCTAATATGTTTATAAATTACTTTCCTTGGGTCCTCTTTAGGACAAATGTTGTTAAACAAAACATTTAAAAATATATACTAAAAGCTAATGTTAGCAGCCTAGATATGAATTCAGAGAACTGAGTCTAGAAAGAGTTTATTTACAAAGCCAAGCAGTCATAAATAGCTGGCTCATGTTTGCAGAACTTGTCAGGGGCACTGCTTTTCCATACTTGGCATACTTATATGTGGAAGACACCATGCTAGTAACAACTTTTCAAAACCTCCTTATTTTAAAACTTATCAGTTTTTATTTTCAAGGAGCAGAAACTACTCTTCTAATTGATACATAAAATACATTGATTGAAAGAATTTTAGGAAGTCCACAGAATTGCCAGGAAGGCTGTCGAGTAAAACTAGAGACATGGGCAGGAATTTAAGGAAGCCTCATTAGCAGCCAGGGCCACATCTCTAGTAAGTTCAGGCTCTGCTGCTAAACATGACATGCACCTGTGCCCTTGCTTTCACCATTCTTATTTGAACTTTGGGATAGTGTATCTTATGGGTGAAGTCTAGGTCATATATCCATGTATTGGTTGCAAAGGAAGCTAAGCAAACACTTGTCATTTTCATTGTTTATAATCGAAACTAGGCTCTGCCATCTGGAAAAAGTCACAAGTTGGTGAACCCTCCAGATATAGAAAAAGGGGTTAGAATCCTATCAGCCACAAAAACAAAACCAAAAAACAACACAGTGCCTCTCACAAACAAGACCAACAAATGTCAAACATTTTTCTCTATTTTCCATCTATTTTCCACTTCTTCTACTCTCTATCTACTTTCCATCATTTGAAAATTTAATCTCCCTATCAAATTATCTACTTCAGTTGGGGGACCTATATTTACTCCCAATGATTGACAGGATTACATATGCTGCTTAATTTTCTAGGTCTAGCAGGATAATATGTCATAGTTCAATTAGATATCTTTTAATAGGAGTTACACACATACAAGCACATAGTAAAGCAGAAAACCTATTTGTTGATGTGAGATGAGATGTGATATGAGAAAGAAATAGTTGGATGTGGCAATAATGAAATGCCAAATAACAGGAGAGCAACCCCAAATCAAGTAGTTTCCTTTCTGCCAGGCTAAACCCTTTTTACTGTTTAAGATGCCATTTCCCCTGTCATTGGTGAGGATGTGCACTCTTGATTGAAATGTGAACTGGTGCAGCCACTGCAGAACAGTATGGAAGTTCCTCAAAGAGTTAGAAATAGAGCTACCCTGTGATCCAGCAATTGCAATTTTAGGTATTTATTCAAAGAATATGAAAATTAACTCAAAGAAATACATGCACTCAAATTTTCTAGCAGCATTATCTGCAATAGCCAAGTTATGGAAATAGCCCAAGTGTTCATCGGCTGAAGAATGAATAAGGAAGATGTGGTGTGTGTACACGTACACACACACACACACACACACACAGGAACATTACTCGGCCATAAAAAAAAGAATGAAATCTTGCCATCTGCAACAACGGGGTGGAACTACAGAGTATTATGCTAAGTGAAAGAAGTCCATCAGAGAAAGACAAATACCATATGATTTCACTCATATGTGGAGATTAAAGACAAAACCAACAAGCAAAGTGAAAGAAAAAGAGAGACATAGGCAAACCAAGAAACAAGTTTTTCACTATAAAGAACAAACTGAAGGTTACCAGAGGGGAGGTAGGGGAGATGGGTGAAACAGGTGATGGGGATTAAGGAGTGCATATATGATGAGCACTAGGTGTTGAATGAAGTGCTGAATCACTACATTGCACATTTGAAACCAGTATTACACTTTGTTAACTAACTGGAACTTAAATAAAAACATTTTAAAAAAAGATGTAGCTTCGCCAAGCAACCTCTCTACAAGCTGTCCTCTTCTTATTCTGTACAGACATGTAAGCTGAGATACGTGCTACTATTCTTTGCTCCCAAATATTGTAGGCATATTTCTTATGGTTACTATAATACTTAGAAATGCTCTTTTAGCTCAGTCCTATATCCTTTTCCCTCAAATCATCTAGGCTTTCCAGTGACTACTATAGTGCCTGAATCATAAGGGTTAATTGAAAAATATCTGTTCAATGGTATATTTTGTATTAAAAATCCAAAGCACAAACAAGTATACAGAGAAAACAAAAACAATTAATTACACAATGCAGCAGCATCTTGTAGAAATTATAATTTAAATAATTTTAATAAACAACTTCTACTTGCTTGAGGTGCAGGGTAGAGATAAATATGGGACTCTTGACAAGCAGAAGCAGAACTAATAATAGAAATAGGCAGGCCATGTTTCTACAGTATAGCAAAGGGAGATAAGGTTGCAGAATGTCCTTGTTTAATAACAGCTCATGGTTACTGTGTAGGTACTTTGTGACCACACTATGCTTGGTATTTACTTCTTTCATTTATTTCTCACAAAACCTTGGTGGGGGGAGTGTTATGTTCATTCTAGAGATAACAAAATTGAGGCAAATCCATAGTAATAGCAACGTAAAATTTTTCAAGAAAAGAAAAACTAGCAGAGCACTCTTTCCTATAAATCTTTGATGCCTTCTCACTCTCTCTAAGCCAATTATCATAGCATTTAAGAAAAATAAATCTTAGTAGATAATTACTTTTGGTGCTGGACTCATTGTTCCTACTTGAGTAGCTGTCAGTTTCATTCAAAATTTTCAATCAGCAGTCATTAAGTATTCATTTGCAAATTCATCTACAGTTTATCAAGATCACCAACGAAACACACAGGTAGTAGACAACTAAGTTCTGCATTGTCTCATCAATATGTCCAGGAGTGTCTCAGTGTTCCTCTTTCCCTGAGTTACTTACAGTTCAGCACTTAGAGGCTCTTCAATGACAGTACCTATTTTCAAGAGTTTGAGCTTCTGTACCCACAAGAAAGCCTATTCCCTTTCAAAAAGTGATTTTTGGGGAGAAAGCTTAGTGTCTGTTTAAAAGTTCCCCTGATTCATCAGCGAGGGCCTACAAATCTCAGAGAGAGAGTTCAATCTTTTCTCTTCTTCTAACTCATTTGTCAACACTTCCTTGGTGAGCATAGCAATTCTACATAATGGAAGAGCTGAGAATTGTGTTGACAAATATTAAAAGGGCTCATTGGTGCTCCTACCATTCTCTGATCTTGGTTATAGACTTACTTTTGGCAGAAAACTGATTAGAAGGCCATCAGCTAACTCTAGTGTTCTTAAAATTTTTCACTAAATATCTCCTACAAAAGCGAAAAATGAACATATACAACCCTGAGTCCAAGAATATAACTTAAAACATCCACTTACAGGAATTAAGTCTCCATAGTTATCTGCCTTATGTTTAAAACTCAACTGAATTTTATAATTTAATTAGTAGCAATATACATGTTTATTTTAACATAAATTTTTTTAAAAATTGTTGTTCAGTAAAATTGATAATCCAAGAAATTATGTTAGACTTTTCCCCCATTTTTGTATTGTCCAATGCTAACAACAGACAGCCTAATATCACTGAGAGTACTCTTTTGTGTGATCAGCAGAGCTATACAGAAGTGAACATTCTCCCATAATGTCAGTATAGGTTCTATAATCTAAGTGGTCCATTGATCTTTCTCAAAACCCCGTAATTCTTGCTATGCCCATTTGTCACCCATCGCCTACAGTGAGTCATTGAATAGGGCAAGTTATAATGCAGAGTGAGCAAGGCAGAATTAACTAATGGTAAACTGTCTCAACATGCTAATTGTTTTTTTTTTAATTGAGAGAATGTCAGTTAACTTTTTTTTTTTTAATTTTATTTGTCAGACAGAGTGAGCACATGCAGACAGAGTGGCAGGAAGAGGCAGAGGGAGAAGCAGGCTCCCTGCAAGGAGCCCGATGTGGGACTCGATCCCAGGACGCTGGGATCATGACCTGAGCCAAAGGCAGCTGCTTAACCAACTGAGCCACCCAGGCGTCCCTCAACATGCTAATTTTAATATTTCCAGCCATCTTATTCTCTATACCCTTCTAAATGGATTTTAATCTCCCAGAGAAAAAGAAGTAGCACTTTATTAAGCCTTTGTGTCTCTCTCCCAGTCTTCCCCTTTTATAGTTCAAATACAATGGCTTGTACAATCAATTCAAGATTATTAATCAAGAAATGTTGATTTCCATTTTAAGACTTTGTAAAATTTTTCAGTGGGAGTACTGTTGACATTTTACAGGAGTGGATTCTTCATTGTGCAAGAAAGTTACATGTAGTACAGAGTATGTATGATGACCTGGGACTTTGGGTTCTGAATCCTAGCAACATTTCCAGATATGACAACCAGAAATCCTTCTGTACATTCTTAAATATTATTTTAAGTATCAGCACTACTCCTTGTGGAGAAACAATAAAATACAACCTAAATGTCTTTTGACAGTTGAATGGATACAGAAAATGTGGTATATATACACAATGGAGTATTATTCTGCTTTTAAAAGTAGGAAATTCTGCCATGTTTGACAACATGGATGAGCCTGAGGTCATTATGTTAAGTGAAACAGGCCAGAGAGAGAAAGACAAATACTGCACGGTATCACTTAAATGTGGGATTAAAAAAAAAAAAAGAAAACCTCAAAGAAATAGAAAATAAAAATATGGTTGCCAGGGCTGGAGAAAAATGGGACAGGTTGGTAAAAGGGCTCAAATTTTCAGTTATAAGAAAAATAAGATCTGAGAAGCTAATGTATAACATGGTGACTATAGTTAATAACACTGTATTGTGTAATTGAAATTTGCTAAGAGAGTAGAACTGAAATCTTCTGACCAATATATCAGTAAATAAGCAAGCAAGGAAGATGATGGATGTGTTAAAAGAATTCAGTGGATAGAATCCTTTCACAAATGTACACATACATCAAATCATCACATTGTGCACTCCAAATATAATTTTGTCAACTATACTTCAATGAAGAAATAACAACATAAAAATACATTTGTAAATAAACCCAAAAATAGACACAAAGTGAAAAGGGACAAAGAAAGAAGAAAAGGAAACAAAGAAGGAAAGAAAATTCCAAGAAACCAAGAAATAAAACTATCAGTATGCCAAGATCCTAAAAGTGTGTGAACCTCTTGGGTCATTGGATAAAGGTTAGAGAAAATTTGGCTAAAAATACATTTCTGGTGTCTCTGTTCCTATGATACAAAGACTTTAATAAAATATTTTATTAAGGCTTCAAAGAAATAAATATAAACCAGAAGAATAAAAAATTAAGTAACTTTCATTTAAAAATTTACAATGATATTCTTGCCCTCCTACTCCATTCTTTTAAGCAAACATTATTGAATAGCTACTATTTGTCAGACATTAGGTCAGGAGGATACTGTCTCCTCACATTTGAGGGACTTATAATGTAATTAAATGAAGATACATAGGTATTTAAATAAATATGATGACAGTACTTTGTCCAGGTAAAGTTGAGACATTAAGTGAAGGTGAGGTGACTTCCACCTGGGATGTAAAGTGAGCGGGGGATGGTAAAGAAGTGGAGAGAAAAACAACCTTTCCCATCTTTAAAAAACTGAAACTCTCTGGTTAAAGGTGATCATTACAAATTTCATACACATAGTTAAAAAAAACTTTTAATTTTTGTCTTAAAAATGCTGTGCCATTTTCTCTGAACAAGAATACAGCTCTACTATAAGAATTATTAGGTTCCATAATATTGGTTCCACTTCTTGTTGAATTGTGAGTCATGTTTAGGCATGTCCAGTATTGCAAACTAAACTTTAAGAGCCTTAAAGGAAAGATAGATTCAGCATTAAGTGTAGGTAGGATCAAAATATAATTGCAATAATAATTATAGAAGCCAAAGGGAGGTTCCCTTGATAACCAGGGAAGAGACACAGAGGGCTTCTTATATTAGAGTAGAGGTGGAAAGTATCCAACAGGAGTCTCAGAAGAATACAAATTCTGGTTATTTTTATTATAGTCTTAAAGAATAGCTGTTCCTGCTAAAATAGTAACACAAATTCTGCAATGCTTCCTAGACTTGCTCACCTCTATGTATTTGAATCTTCTGCTGGGAAATAAAGGTTAAGGAGGAAGAAGGGCATTTGAGTCCAAAGAAATTTAAAAAAGAAACCAAACTGAAAGTCTCTGAGGCCAAGCAATGTAACTACAGAGCAGGGAGTTAAAAGTTTATCAGAGAAAGCCTACACCTCCTGAATTCAACAAAACTTGGTTTCATCCTATTCAGTTTCTGCCTAGAGATGCTGCTGGACACTCCAAAGATTCCCTTGCCTTTTAACATCTCTACAGACTTTAAGACACATTTTTTCCCAGTCCACAGACATTCTGTGGTTAGAAATTATACTCTTTCCTCAAACCTGAATTGAAAGAACTTTCTGTTAATGGGTCAAACTGGATGCAACTGAACCACAAGAACATGTCTGCACTTCCTATAGCCTGACCGATAGAGAGGAACAGGAAGATTGCTTGAGTGGTGTATTACGTGGCATCCATAATAATATCAGGAGTAAAAATGTATCTTCTATGAGTTCATTAGCCTGCTGGATTAACCACACCATAATGGTTATTACAAATTAGTGTTTGTTTACAAGAAGCACTGAAATATCCCAACTACTCTTTTATCGTATGAAAACAGGTATTTGTGTCTGCATTTTTGGTTTTATTGTAAGATAAACTTGGGGAAAAAAAGAGAGCAGTTATCTATTATGCCAAAATAACAAGATCATGAGGAAGCTCAACATCATCTATATTTATTATTTTAGGCCTACTTTGAACTTTTTTTCAACAAGTTCTTTCTTAGCCACTTTATTTTATAAACTAGACACAGTTATTATTAGGCTTCAGAGGGAGGGATTTGGGATGGCATGAAAAAAGAGTGATCCTAATTTTAGATTAACTCTTGACTTAGTGATTTATCTGGTAACTCAATTCTTAAATAAAACAGAAGGAAACAACAATCAGAAATAACAATGAAACTCTGACACAGTTTTCAGTATACGACAAAAGATTGTCATCACCCTAATCTCTTGTTTTTGAAATTGTACATGTTTTTGCAGGAGATAATCTTGTCCTATATTGCTGGAACTCTTTCTCCAAAAAATCATACTTCAATCCTGCTATTTAAGAATAAGACTATATGTTTGGCATGTGTTCTAACAACTCCACTGTTTCCTGTAAGATGACAGGTGATTATACCTTGTCTTCTCACAGTGAGAGACCACGAGTCCCCCTTAAGAAATTTGTTTGTGAGAAAATAGAGGTACTGCCCAGAACTGCTTAGCATAGATATTCCTTATGAAAACTCACTGATATCTAAACAAAACTATATTTAAGATATATTAATTCATGGACTATTATGATAATTTAATATTTTAATCTCAAAATATGATAGAAATAATAATGAATAAAAATTAAATAAGCTTAAGGTCATAGTTAAAGTTATCCTACAAATACATATTTGGGCAGGACCTCTTATTTAGGGTATACCTAAAGTGAAGAGAGATATTACCTTATAGCTGGTACAAACAACTCTGGTTCTCAAGAGAGAGCATAGGCGATTGTTTTCTTTTCTGTTATATGGCATTTTTGTATTTGCAGGTTCTCATGAAAATAAATCCATTATAACTATACTATAAAATAGCACCCATATAATCACAAAAGATGTTCTATAGCCTATAATATTAAGGCTTTTTACCATTGATCACATACAAAGAGTATTCTATTTAGGCAATCCAAAAAGATATTTAGATAATAATTAAAAAAACAAGAGTTTTTAGGAGGATTACTTCGACAATGTTGCTATGCTGAGCTAATTACAAAGAATACAGTACACTGACCTTCACTCTAAAATTCCAGCATGTATCTGTTAGCAGTTCTCTAGGAACTAAGAGTAGCTTAATGTACTTTAAATCAACAAGTCTTTTGAAGTATCTAATATGTGCCAGGAACTATGCAAAGCATGCCAAATAAAAATATAAAGCAGAAAAGATGTCCTCCTCCTCCAAATATTTATTCTATGCTTTTGAAATTCTAAGCATGAATGTCGAGATTTATTTGTTATAGAGACTCTTTCTGTGTTGTGTTTCATACCCATTAAGCCTGCTGTCATTTTAGCACTGTGGCAGTGGACAATTCTACATATGCTAGTAGTCTTTTCCTGAATCTGTTCTATGTATTCTATCTCGTGGTTTGTTTCAAATCCACAGGAATCTGCTTCTCCCAGAAGTTTTACTCGACCTCAGAATACCCAGATATCCACCTTCTCTTTTTCTTTAGTCTCATTTCTCCAATTGGTCTCTGGCCCTGAAAAATCAGACTCTTCCTGTCCTGGGGTCTTCACAACTTATAAAAAACTACCATCTACAATGTAACCAGAAATTATTTTAATTATTTTAACATTTTATGGTCCTAAACTTATCCTTTACACCTCAGCCTCGGGGTTTCTACCCTAGTTTGTTACCTTCTTTGGCTCTTTAAACGTGCTTACATCCTGGTCTTCCCTCCTGATGTCTAGGCCTTGACTTTTAACACAGGTACCTCAGTATTTTTTTTCTCATGTACAGAAAGACAGAAACACATGTGCTTTTGGTTTCTCCTTCATATAAGACCTCTGAGATACCCTACCTAATGCCATTTTTGCCATATAACCAAGACCTCTAAATATATTTATAATACACACATAGAACATATGTATATATGTACACATATATTCTAAATTTTATACCAATAAATCATCAGTAATTTATATCATCAATCACCAATATTCAATTTATACCACTATTTTCTAAATAGATGTATCTTTTAGAAAAGAGAAATATCTATTGTGGAAGTGAAGTGATAAGTACTAATATTTTCAGTACATATTCTCATTCTTGTATTCTCAATAAAATAGAACATATTCAGCAACAGGGTAGAGAGAACCGTCTCCTGCATCTTGTCTAATAGTTGAATTCCAAACTCAAATGAACCTTGGAGATAGTCATCCACAGAGCAAAGTACTGCAACCTTATCAGTGTTTTGTTTGTTTTGTTTTGTTTTTGTCAAGTAAGCTCTACACCCAACATGGGGCTCGAAATCACTGTCCTGAGATCAAGTCACATGCTCCCCTGACAGGTGCCCCTCAGTATGGTTTCAAGGTTGTCAAATCACTCTTAATTAATTCAATTATCTTCTAATTATGCTTGCAATTGCTAAGCAGTAGAAATGCAAAGCGGGTCCCCCCAAATTTCCCTTTGTTCTATTACTTTTCTCTTTTCTTCTTTCTTTTCCCCTCTGTCTCCATTCCTCCCTCTCACTCACACAGGTAATGCAGTAGATTGTAGTCTGTTATCAGAAATAAAGAACACAGGAATTGTATCATGAAGTATTTGATATCATAACCATCATATTGATTTCTGAGGATTCTTATGAATTATTTTTCATATGATGCAGGACAAAAATCTGCAACAAAGGTGACAAAAGGAGTTACAACACTAACCTAAGAGTAATGTGAATATACAAAATAACTTGGAAGCAAATGAAATTAGAGTCTACCTTCCCCATTTCCTGAAAATGTCTGCCTGAGTTTTGTTGAGAGCTTCCCTGAAATGGTAATTGATCAAATGAAGAAGAAGAAGAAAGTAATCTTCTATCATGAAAATTTGGTACTGCTTAGAACATACTGGAGAACAGACATTTCAGATAGCAATCTCAATGTTTACTTTCCTCTCTGGATAACAACATTCAAATGGATAGCCAAGATAATATTAACCCCCATCTTCCCTGACCTGATGAAAATGACACAATCATTATTTGATACTTTGGGGCTGTTATTATTATGATGTGGACCACACAAAAAACATTAAATATGGTTAACTGTCTTCTAAATAGGTCTTAATTAAACTCTTAAGTTATATTTGGTCAATGAATCAAAAATCTTTGCAGACTCTTAAATTACCTGTCCATTTTTCTGCAATACTATAACATCCCATCTAATAAGATTCCCTTGCCGTTATCTGAGAGTGAGTTTAATGTGTGTTTAATTGATATGTTTATTTAACAGCTACCGATTACTATATTAGAAGGAAATTATCACATAGATTGGAAAGGCCAAATCTCATAGACACCTCATTCCAGGAAAGCACAGCTCCTTTCTTTTTACTGAGCTACGTAACAGCTCACTGACTCAAGTCATTTACTTATCATTAAAAGAGGGAATTGCTATGGTATATATATATAAAAAAAAATCAAGGCAAAAATCCTTTTAGAGTCACACTTTTTCTCTGGAATAATTCAGTGAGTCATCACAATGACAACTGAGTGATTTTGGTGGGGGGGGGGAAGCAGCAGCAATTGTGAAGTAAAAAAGTTACAGATTTTATTTCAAAAAAAGACTGAAGCCTATAAAAACTCTTCATTTCCAGAAACTGGTGCCTAAGCCTACATACACTAAATAAATTAGGGGTTGGGGAATAAATATGTAAGGTTTGTTACATTTAAAAGAAAAAAACTGAATCAACAGTGAATAAAGTTTAACCAACCTTTCAGCAAAATGGAGAAGGATGAGAGAAATTTGGTTATAAATTTTAAACAATTTCATGTCCAAGTCAAAGTGTGAGAATCCCATCTAGAAAATATCATAAGGGATAGCTACCTCGGGACTAACAAGAGGCATTCAAACCGTAACCAATTTAGCAGCAACAGATAAAATTTTTGGTTACACCTTCATAAAATAGCAGAAAACCTAACTTAAATGGAACTTCTGAAAATACAAAACTTCTGCTCTATCCATTAGCTGACGCAAATAGTGTTCATTTGATTTGAGTGTTCTATTCTAAACATGTTCAATCACAGCCATGAAGTTCACTATGGATTTCAATAGAATATTTTAAATCATCTTCTTCATATTGTTTTAAGCTCATCTTTCTTTTAAAATTGTCCCAGGTAAGTAATTTTTTGCACCACTGAAGGCAAGACATCCTGTTGATATCTGTGCTGAAAGATTTTTGTCATTTCCTGAAAATTATGCAATGGGAAAAAATAGTTTCTAAAGGAAGGTCATACAAAACTTCTTCAAGGATTAGAGTTTCTTCTCGTGAATATGAAATAAGAAGTGCCTTTCCCCCCATTTTAGTTAGCTATGCAAAGACTATCTCTCCCTGATGACCTGACACAGACCCAGCCAACACCATCCATAATGAAAATCAATGGCACCAAGTCACTAAACAATTACTCTGTCTTCTTTAAAAATGCACAAGTCTTCAAAAAACAAGGATTTAGAGACTGATTAATTTGCCATTTGTCTAGGAGATTGCACTAGCTGCATTATTTAAGAAGTGCCTTGTCTTTGTGCCCTCAAAAGCTGAAACAAGATCAAAGATTTGAGAATCACCAGTTCCCATGAAGGGCATTTGGTGAGAGCATGAAGGCAACCAGAATATGTGTCCTGGCCTGCGGCACTCAGAATCTTTCTCACACATAAGACCACAGTGGATTGCCATTTCTCCATATACACTAAATAGAAAATAAACCATGGTTTAAAAAAATGGTTGTGCATTTATTTACTCAATGAAATATTCATGGGAATATGTATTTTCTAGTTGTGTTCTCTGAGAGAAGGAAAACAAATCTTAGCACATCCATACTACACCAATCATATTCTCATCCTGATTCCTTCCTCCCCTTTGTCCTCTTTTTTGATTTACCTACATGTGTTGATGCTTCTATCATGTGATAATTTTTTCCATCTTTATTTTGATCCTCTCTGTACCATCTTTTGACTGAAACTCCCACTCTCATAATTTCTCCTCCAAGAGACATAGTAGAAAACTTTACCAAGATGTTATATTGTATTTTCCGTTCTCTACTCCTATGACTCCAAAGAGATTTCTCATTTTTTATATGTGTTTATTTGATTGAAGCAGTTATTTATATGGCACAAAGAAGAAATTGTTAGAAATACTTTTCCTTTACAAAACCTTACAATTCTAAAATTATTTGATTAGAAACACCTTTCTGGGACATGGGAAACTCGAGGAAGAAATTTCTCTGTGACTCAAGAATTAGAAATCAGAAGTGAGAGAAAGAAGAGCCTGCCTGCTTCTCTAGGCAGTTCCCCAGGACCTTGAAAAAGGGGGACTCCAGAAGATGATGACATCACTTCAGGAAGTACGGCAGTGTGAATGCCTCCCTGAAAGGTAGTCCCCAGGCAGATGACTTCGCACTTCACATCATAGAGGACTTATAGGGAAGGTATTGAAGGTCATGCCCACATGCAGTCCTAGATTTTCTGAGTATTGCTCTGTATTACATAGTCTGTTTGTATCTGCGTATATGCCATTTCACTACTTCTTCAGTCTATTTCTCACTTAGTAAAACTAACTTCTCTTTATATATTTACTCAGTAAATAATAAAATTAGTAATAAATAACAGTCCATGCTTAGCCTGAGACCAGGCAGGTGTTTTCCTCAATTTTTTTTTTTTTTTTTAGGATAAACCAAAAGGGAGAAAAAAAATAGTATCCTACACTCTTGTTTCTTTTACATCCATGATTTAAATGAGTGGTTTTAAAAATAATCAGAAGCCAGCCTTCCAGAGGCTGGGGAGAGAAACCTTTTGAAGGCTGGAAAAATTTTGAAGGCTGGAAACTGCTTTGGAAAATTTGATTGATTGTTGATTTCCCGAGTATTTCCAATACGTGTACATCACTGTACCTTGCAACACTGGAAAGGAAATCAATCATTCATTTACCTGACACCTGTGTGACACAGTATAAACACATATTGCTTGTGTTATTCCTCAAGCAACCCATGGTAACAGGTGATAGCAGAGAGATCTGACTATCCTCAATTAATACATGAAGGTATCAAATCTTAGGTTAAGTGACGAACTTAAGGTCACATGGATGACCCTAAGTGACAAAGCCAGGCTAGAGCCTATATCTCATAAGTTCAATGCTATTTTATGCTATCTTATGTCAACTAGATTTTAAAAAATCAGTTGATTTTTAGGAATCAAGTAAATATTTTATCCCCATGTCTGGTTTATTCTCTATCATTTATTCACCCAAGAAGTTTTCAGAAGGAATAAGATAAGATATAAGATAATAAGATATCAATAAGATAAACCAAGGTAGAAGAAATATATCTAAGAAGATAATAAGATATCAATAAGATAAACCAAGGTAGAAGAAAAACCACAGACTCCTTAACAAAAGGACTGTGTTTATGTATTGTCAACCCACCATTACTACCACTCCTTCTTAGAAGAATGGGCAAGAACTACATTTCTAGAATTTCCCTCCCCATATAGTTCTAAGTTAGAATATACCAGTGAGATACCCTCATGTGAGACTGGAAGACTTAAAAAAAAAAAAAGGGCAGGGGGAGCCATTATTCTCTGGAGGCAAGAAGGCAGAGACATGGGCATATGGCAAACTTTAAGTTCACATCCCAGAATGTTACCATCAATCACTTACTTTGACTGCCTAGGCTGTGTTCCTAGAACATCACGTACTCAGTGATGGTTTATAGTATTCAAAGTAGCTTCTACATGAGTTGCTTCGAAGATTCCCTATGAGGTTCTTCTGATTCCAGCTGCTCAGGGGAATGTTCTTGAGAGCTGCACATTGCTTCTAGAAGTTGATATCCTCAGCATAGGCTTCCCCATCCTTTGCTCTCACATAGCTTCTAATGGTTATGCAACTCTTTAATGTCTTGTGTTAAAATCCTTCATTAATGGAAAATATAGAATATCTTTGGTTTTCCTGACCTAACCTTGTCTGTTACAGAAAACATCATTAGAAATGTTCTCTTAATACAGGTTTTGCCCAAATGCCCTTGTGATAATTTTACATGATTTAGTAAGTGTATTCATGAACTTATAATAATTAGGTGGCCAAAACCGATGCTTTCAGAAGCCATAATTCCTAGTAGGACTGTTAAGTAGATAGATTACTGAATTTTTTTTCTAAAAAATCAGATCAATAGGGACACCTGGGTGGCTCAGTTGGTTAAGCGGCTGCCTTCGGCTCAGGCCATGATCCCAGCGTCCTGGGATCAAGTCCCACATCAGGCTCCTTGCTCGGCAGAGAGCCTGATTCTCCCTCTGCCTCTGCCTGCCACTCTGTCTGCCTGTGCTCTCTCTCTCTCTCTCTGACAAATAAATAAATAAAATCTTTAAAAAAAAATCAGATGAATAGGCTACTAAATATAAAGTGAAGATAAGCATGACTTAAATCTTTGTCTTTAAATCATATTAATCAAAGGCATTATACCTTAAGTTATCACTAAAATATTTTGCATTCTAATATTTTTATGATGTGTCGGATTCCATATACATTTTTTAAATGGCTGATGATTTATTAAACTCTGTGTTCTATAAACTAATATTTGGTTCTATCATGAATATTTTACATATTTCCAGGGCCATAAATACTTACTTTCATTTAGATGAGTATAATCTTTTAAGCCTGCAACTTGATTCAATGTAATTGCAGAAGAGAGTCCAACATACAAAAATTTACTTTTATTTTGAAGACCGCTTATATATTTAAGACCAGAAGAAGAGAACAAGGATTAATGTCCTTAGGCATTAATGTCATTATGAATTATGATATCTTTGTGACTATGTAAGAGAATACTCATACTTTTGAAGATAAAAACCCAAGTAGTTATGGTTATAGTGTAGGGGACTTGCCTTTTGATACTTTATCAAAGAAAAATCAACAAAGAAGTAAAGCACTTCTATTGGTTAAATGTGGTAAAATCCTGGCAATTTAAAAATCTGGTTTTGGTTATATGAAGATGTGTTGTACAACTTTCTGCTTTTGGGGGGATGTTTTAAGTCTTTACAATAAAATTCACATAAGTAGAAAGATAAAGCCTTAAACAAGTTTTCTTAATTTTTACATCATCATCAAAGTAATTTCTTATAAGAAAAAAGATAATATCACTAAAAATACTTGGTAAAATAAGTGGAGTAAAAATAAATATTAAAATTTTTAACAAATATGAAATATATTTCATATTTTAAGTATGAAATATGAGTGATTAAAAAAACAGTGGACTTCATTCATATGAACTAACCAGTGCACATATAATCCTTATCATCTTTCATTTCAGGATTTTCCAATATTCAGTCCCTTTCAGGGACCAATGAATAAAACTAACTGATGATTTAGTGTTTATGCTATTTAACTACATTGCATATCTCAATTAATTATGTCTGATGAGTAGGTGTTATTTGTTCCATTTTGTAGAACTGGAGACTAAAGCTCAAAAAAGTATAACTTGGGCACACAAAAAGTGAAAAAAGTAGGATTTAAGAAAATGTCTATGTGACTTTCAAGATTTCGTGTTTTCTTGCTCTACCATGTTTCTCTTCCTTGATGACTCTGCATATGGTTTATAATGCAGTAATGAAATATGTCAGTTTACGTCATGTGAGATTTTTCTGGCTTCATGGTTCCTCTATATATTTCCTATGAATAAAGTCAAAGATGTACAATTGGCAAAATATGTTTTAATTTATGTATGTTTTTATTAAGACAATGTGGTTACATCAATTGATCCTACATTATTTATTTAAATGAAACATTTCTAGATAGAGTGGTTGTATGTTAAATCTCTTACTTAAGATCTTAATTTCCCTATACTTGTTTCATATGCCAGAAGGAATAAAATGGTCCGGTCTACACACATATTTGAGTTAGCATAAAGTGGTAACATGAAATAATGCTGGTGAATATGAAGACAAACGTCAGGAGAGAGACATTATAAAATAGAATAAAGTATCCTAGACTAGAGCTAGCAATATTTATATCCAATATCAGTTTTAATATTGATTCATTGTAGGATTTAGGGTCAGTCATATTACATTTCTGAATCAATTTCACTATCTCTAAAATAAGCCTGTAAAAACTAGAGTAGTATTTTCCAAAATATATATTTTAGATATCCTGGGTTCTACTGATTGACTTCAGGTGTCTCTATGCATTTAATGAGAAAGATAACCAGACAGAGATCATGGCCCCTTTTTTGCTTCTCAGAGGACTACTCTGATGTATATTTTATATACTGTAAATCCTGTTGCCTAAAGTATCAACACTGCCAAACTCTATTGTCTCCAAGGCTTTTCTCAGATATCAAGTCGTGTGAAATATTTAATACAACTAAGGTTAAGAAGAGAAAGCTAGTAATGTCTTGAATAAAAATATAATAACAATAATAATGTTAATAATGACAGAAACAGTATCAGCAACTCCTACTTTCATTCAGCAAGTGCCAGCCAGTAACATGGGTTAACCATGTTTAATCCTGTGTGCAATTTCAAAGGTCGGGATCATTAACTCCATGAGGATGAGAAAGTGGAAGCTCATAGAGATTAAACACATGGCTTAAATCCAAATAGTTTTAAAGTGATAGAAGGAAAAAATAAAATAAAATTTAAAAAAAAACTTAAAAAAAAAGTGATAGAAGCACAGAGGAGGGCTAGTTACAAGACGCATACATTTGCCAACGCTACACTGCTTCCCAAATTTTGTCCATAAGAGAGAGAACTAGTGTATAAGAAAGAGTTTCTGGAGGCTTGTAAAGGAAGTAAAAGGATCTGCCTAAAATGCCACCAGGATATCAAGCAAGGCTGAGATTCAAACCCACGTGCTCTGGTTAAATTTATCTCATTTTCCCCTTGTGCCATGTTGGCATCATGAAATAAGTGGTCCTACAAAATCATAGTAAAAGAGGCATAGGTACCTATAGGTTTGTAGAAGCCATCAATAAACCTGGCTTGTATTTATGTTTGGCTACAGTTAAACTTAATTATGTCATTTTAATAGAATATATTCCTTGGACAAACAAAATCCATGGAAAAAATATAGTTCCAAAAGACTTATCATTCACTAATTACCCAGTAATTTTTAGAAGATTGTGCTAAGTGCCATTTCTACTTACTTTCTCTATTGGTCAATGATTTAAGAAGTTTTTTTCAAAAAAGTACTTTCAAAAGTTTTTAACAAGATGTTCATTATCAGTTAACAAACCAGCAAATAAATAATGGTGGCAGTAAAGCCTGTAAATTCCAGCTTTCTACCCTGTCACTTTATTATATGTTGTCTTCTTAGCACTGAAGGAAACCATAGTTGTACTTGCCACTGGCCTCCACTTACGAGCTAGTGTTGCTATGCTTCTCACAACTAAACAAGTTATCCTCTAACTTTGACTGTGAAAATACACCATCCCAGTTCATGGTCAAATACTTGTTAAAATTGGAATTTCTAGGTAACAGTCTTGCCATTAGCTTTAATCTCTTTTTCCATTTTAAAAAATAGTATCTTTCTTTCAATTGTCTTCACGTTTTTATCCTCTTGTACTTCTGCATCTCTGAAAGCAAGCACACTTCTTTGATCTCAGTTAGTCTAATACATAGAGATAAGCCCAACAGAAAAATAACAGAAATGACAAATTTCTGTTAGTTGATCTATGGTTATTTGAATCTTCTTTTTAGACCAAGCTAGAGTGTGCAAGACATAGGTCATTAAATATTAAACAAACAAATAAAACAAAACAAACCTGAGTAACTGGCATGTAGAAAACTTAACAGGGAAACCTGACCCCAGAGATCATGAGCTAGTCTCAGTTTTCTGGAGAAATACCTATTCAGAGGAGGAGATCCTCTGAAGCTTATCATAGATTCAGTAAATGGTAGCATTTAAATGCCAGAAAGGTGATTTCTGATCACTTATCATTTCTACATTAATACCCTAGGTGTTAAAAATAAAGCTGTAACTATTTTTAGGCACTAATTTGATTGCCATAAATCTATTTTAATTCCACTGATATGTTGGTGGAGGCAAAAATATCCTGTTTATCCAACAGGACGTGAATCAGACTGCTGCTTTTCAGCACTTGGTGTCTGTGCCCTGTTTGATCATATGTATTGGCAGATGCCCCAGTGCTACCCAGATGGAAGTCACCTAATATCCTGTAAATCTTATATCATTACTGCTGACATCTGATAAAAGTAGAACTGTCACTCTATGCCAGTAACAGGATTGCTACTAAAATAAATAAATACATTGGGAATGAAAAGTATAATAACAAATACTTTTTGCTTTGTTTTGGTTCAAATGGTATCACTGTTTATCATGACAATATTATAAAGTGTACAAAATGCTCATAGGGTATACAGACTAAAGTTCATATAAACATTAATCTTTTTAATAAAGAAAGCATTGGAACATCTGGAATCCATATGCTAATATTCAGCACAATAGGCCAAACTATGATAAAAACTGTTGTTTTCTTAGATATAATATTTAGGTTTCCCTAAACTAAAATTACAGCTCTATAACTGGTAAAAATTTCCTAGTATACTTTTGTATAAACGTATCTTTTTTTAAAGATTTTATTTATTTATTTGAGAGAGACAGTGAGAGAGAGCATGTGAGGGGAGAAGGTCAGAGGGAGAAGCAGACTCCCCGCGGAGCTGGGAGGCCAGCTGTGGGACTCAATCCTGGGACTCCAGGATCCTGACCTGAGCGGAAGGCACTTGCTTAACCAACTGAGCCACCCAGGCACCCTGTATAAATGTAACTTATACTTTTGTCTAGATTAAAAACAAAATCCAGTCTCTAACATAGACAAATCATCTAATAGGAAATGGGGTTTAAAATTTCTTAACTGATAGTGATTTATAACAAGTTTGTATTCATTATGGCTATGTGTTATCACAGTGTATAACCTCATGGTATTTAATGACTTGAATCATTTAATGAGGGAACTCTAACTCATTCATGTATAGTTCCTTAAATTTTGGACAATGTCTATCACTAATTGTATCAATCATGTTTTTTATTTTCCTTATTTTATGATGTCTTAACATCTGGGGGCTTGACAGACTCAGGCAGGAGCTGACCCTCTCCAATTCCTAGAGATAGCAAACAACTTGCCAGTAAACATGCCTTTATTTCATTTCATTTTATTATTTACTTAGAGAGAGAGTACAAACACACAAGAGCACACATGGGGGCAGGAAGGGGCAAAGGAAGAAGAAGAGAGAGAATCTCAAGCAGGTTCCACACCTGGCATGGAGCCCAATGTAGGCCTCAATTCATAACCCTTAGATAATGACCTGACCTGAAATCAAAAGTCAGACCTTTAACCATCTGAGCCACCCAGGAGACCCAAAGCAAACCAACCAATACCCAATTCACTCCTTTCAATCTGCCTCTCTTCATGACCCTCCTGTAGCCCCCTGCCCTAAATCACCCCAGGGCCAGATATAGGACAACTGGCAGATATGTCCCAGATATGGGATAACTACCCAGGTAGTCCAGAGCCCACTGGAATTACTCAAATTATGCAATCCCAAATCCATTCGGCCTGTCTACTCTGCTTTACCCATCCCTTCCTTTGAAAACCACAAAAAAATACCCCAAGTCAAGTCCTGCTACTCTGACTCCTGCTCATCCCTGGAGCTTCCCTATGTGGCCTTACGGGATATGGCATGCTCCCTCCTCTTGGGAATTGTAACAACTTATTCCTTTCAGTTGCAGTAGTCTCCTGATCTGTTGGCCTCACCCCACTGAACAAAAACAAAATTCTGAGTACATTTTAAAACACTAATTAAATCCACTTTCTTTCAATAGATTCCAAGTCCACTTCAATTCTCTGCATTGGAAAGTTTGAGGTCTATAATAGGAAACTTAGGACTCTATGGAAGAGAGTTAATAAGGAACAATGCAAGAAGAAAAACTTTCTTGAAGGGATATTTAGATTGTCATCCTGGCTCTGAAACTTACTTGGTAATTAAATATTTAGTAATGTGTTTAAACATATATGTTTTCTTATATAGTTTCTCTTCTGCAAAATGATGATCTCTACATGCAAGCACAGCTGTTAATTTAACAAACTGTCAATTTACAAACACTAAGATTTCAAAAAATGTACATTTTTATTACCAAGATAAGTAATTGAGTAACACTGGAAATCTGAATAATTAATTTTCAATGTCCCTTAATTTTTAATCACACTTATGTATATTCAATTTATTATAAAACAATAAAAACATTATAAAGAAAAGTAAATCTGCCCATTCCCCACCCAGATCATCTAGCCCTCATGTTAATAGCAGGTAACAAATCCTTCAACACTTTTTCCAAAGTAACAATTGAATAATTTATATTTAAGAACCACAAAGTGTTCATCAGAAAAGACTCTTCTTTAGAGTAATGCTACCAAATAAATGTAAAAAAATGACAGAATTATTGTTGTTGATATGCAACCCCAGTATTCTTTTAGATGTGGTTCATCAGTGTACTGAAATCCATTAGATTAAAAAGTTCTTGGGGGAAAAGATATTCCCACAGTGCCAAAATTATCACCACAAAGATTATTTGTAAACCTCAGGAAAATCATTCTAACATGAGCAAACATATAGGTTACCACTTTAAACCAGTGATCCAACTTAGCATCACTAATACCATGACCAGCTGACTTATGGGACTCCTGATGTGATACAATTATAAAGTATCTCCTATGAAGAAAGTAGTATTGGGGGTAACATTTAACTTGAATCCAATCAAGCCTTAAAGATATTTTTTGGTTTACAGAAAATAAGGTTGATAGAGGTCTATATTATACAACATCACTGGAAATCAGACAAATCCATACTAGGGTATTCTATAACTGCTTGGTTTCTTCAAAAGGTAATGTTGTTTAAAAAAAAAAGGCAGGAGAAGGTAGGTTATAGATTAAAAGATATTAAGAGAAAATTATAAAAATATATTTGTAAAATGTGTATTCTCTGTACTTTCTGTTCAATTTTGCTATAAACCTAAAACTGCTCTAAAATAATAAAATTTATTAACTAAAAATATATGTAGGCTTTGAATTCTGATTTGGAAAGTAAATGAAAGATAAGCAAGCAATTTTGAATACTGTGTAGATAATGGCTTATCTTATGTAATTGTTAATTTTCTTAGTTGTGGTCATTATATATGCAATACCTAGTTACATAGGAGAAAGTCATTTTCCTCAGGATATTGCCTACTGAAGTATATGGGGGATAAAGGCTAGTTATAGCTGCAACTTATTTTCACATCGTTCAGAAACAAACACAACTATAGTTCTATGTGTATGTATGCGGATGTGGACACACAGAGGTAAAGGCAAATATGAAAACATTCCAACTATTGTTAAGTCAAGACATAGACATTCACAATAGTACTATTCTTTAAACCTTTCTGAATTTTTAAAAAGTTTTTAGAATAAAAAGATGGGGAAAACCACTCTATAAATTTTCCTATCATAGTTGTTCAGACTTTGTGTGAGGACTGCAGCTCTACATCTCCAGCCTGGATCTCTACTGTGAAAGTAAAAAAAAATACACAAAACAAAAACAAGAAAAACAAGAAAAAACACAACAGGGACACCTGAGCGGCTCAGTCTCTGAGCTTCCAAACTCTTGATTTCGGCTTAGGTCATGATCCAGGGTCTTGAGATCAAGCCTCATGACAGGCTCTACGCTCAGCGGGGAGTCTGCTGGAGGTTCTCTCTCTCTCCTTCTCCCTCTTCCTCCCTCTAAAATAAATATTAAAATTAAAAAAAAAAACAAAAAACAACATCTGATTTCTATATATTTGGGGGTCTGGATGTTCTATACTGCTTATTTATATTTAATGGCTTCCTAATTCTCTTGTATTGTTCCTATTGTTCTAAAAAAAAAAAAAATAGAGTCCGAGAGAGGCAGGGATGATTGAATCATCTTAGAAGTGTCAGGATATGGAACAGAAGCTGCTCCCTGCCTTGTATTCTCCTAATATCTGGTTAAACTAAGATAAAACAAATGTCACCAGGATGAAATTGTAAGCTCTAAGAGCAGGGGACCATAGGTGTTTCCATCTTAATACAAGCACGTACTGCTTCACTAGTTTTTCATCTGCTTTAATAGCATGTTCAGTCACTTACAAGAGCCTGACACATTATTTTCTTTGAACGGTGTTTTATAAAAGTGCCTATGTTTACATCCCTTAATTGTGCAGAAATCCCTTCAAATTTGTGATCTCTTCTATGGAGTAGGACACTAATTGGTAGCTTTGTCAAACAACTGCTAGAATTTTTTTCCACTTCTTATTGAGACACAGCTCAGTTCTAGGCCAGGTTTACATTCTTTGCTTCCTTTTCTTTTGTTTCCCTTAGATCTGGATCCTGCAGGCATTAGGTCACTTGTCATTTTTTACCAATTAAGACAATGATCTTTGCCAAATTAAAAGGATGGCTATGCCTTTAAGTACATATTTAATAATGCATGCATGAAATAGGACTTTTCCATCCCTGGCTGGAATGAACAAAATTTCCTCAGAGATTGCTTTAGTGTTATATCTAGATAATGCTTTAGGATTACAACCTAAATCATACTAGAATAACTGCATTAGAATTACTCTGATACATCATTCTAATGTACAGGCCTCAAGTATAATGTTACTGTTGGAGTAATCCAATAAAACCAGTAGGTCCCAGAACTAGGACCGTGCGAGAAAGGCCTTGACGATTGCTGGAATATATATTGTTAGAGTGAAGAGGAAAATTTGTAGATTTGTAACCGTATAAATATATGGACATTCTAAAGGGTAAATGGGAATGATTTTACAACTGAAGAGAAAAAGCAGGCTGTAGTTATAAGTCCATGTCCATGAAATTGCAAATAACGCAAAAAATCCTTGGATGCTAAAGGCGAGTCCTCTTGGCTTTAATAAAACTGACATGCATCTGCTTGAATTTGAAATTTGGATCAATTACCCTTGGGTTAAATGAATCAGCTTCTCCCATTTGGTTAGAAGCATGACAGTAGGTAAGAGAAGGGTCTATTGGTGGAATTAAAGATTTGAGTTGTATTTCCCACTCACTCCTGAAACTGTAATCAGGGGATACATATCTGTCACTCTAACTCAGTATTTTTACCTGTAAGATGAAGATAACAAAAGTTAAATTTCATCTTGGAAAAACAGGGTTAAATAAAATATCTGTATCTCTCCTGAGTACGTTTTCAATATATATGTTTAAAGTATTAATATGTGTGAGCACAATACTCCACCTGCCTAAGACAACTTCCTTAATACCACACTGCTACTAAAAATGTGCACTTTTTTAGAAAATTCTTTGTTTACATGCAAATACAGTCCCTACTGAAAATTATTCAATGTCTGGTGGTTGTCCTTAAAATGGAGTCATAATTGGCCAGCATTTTAAATATGACTTTTCAACATCAGGACTATTTATTTAAATCTGTTTTTTTTTATTATCTCCAGAAATATTCTAAATTTCTTTCTGTTTTCTGTAGCATTCATACTCCCACTCAACTTCTTAATTCTTATATAACCCATGCTCTTTTAAGTTTTAGAGCTAGTTTCTGTGTCTGGAAATTTCTTCCCCAGCCTGTCCACTATGCTAATGTCTTCTTGTCCTTCAAAGCTTTATCTAGATACAACTTAGTTTAGGACCCCTTTTTTCATTCTCCAAGTCCAAATTTCTATAATCCTCATTCATTTCAAATGAACTTAATATACTGAAATTGTAGTTATAAAATGTATAGGTCAAGGACTTATTTCAGCATATAGTTTATTACTATATTTAATAAAACACTTTTCCGGGTAAATTTAACAAATCATCAATGCTCCTCATCCTAAATAATGTGTAATATAATTGTTGCTTATGGTATGTGTGTGTATATGAGTATTTAACCATGTTGCAGTTAGTATAGACTGACCTGCTCACTTCCAAACACCAGTGGCATTTGTAAGTTTTTAAAAATCTAGCTTCCTTATGGATTCACTTTCACTCATTTGCAACTAATAAGACATGCCCTCTAAATATATACGATGAAAATAAATGTTTTGTCATTAAAATTTCTGGTAATAAAATTTTGCTTCAATCTCAAATATTTGTATTTGTATTAGGGTGATAATTTTTTCCATAGGCACCAACAATCCTGTAATGAAAGCTTATGGGAAATAAGTTTCCATATACATTATTCTTTTCACTGGAATTTTTCAAAAATATTTTTTAAGATTTATTTATTCATTTATTTGACCGACAGAGATCACAAGTAGGCAGAGAGGCAGGCAGAAACAGAGGAGGAAGCAGGCTCCCCACTGAGCAGAGAGCCCGATGCAGGGCTCGATCCCAGGACCCTGGGATCATGACCTGAGCTGAAGGCAGAGGCTTTAACCCACTGAGCCACCCAGGTGCCCCTAAAAGACATTCTTTATGGTAGAGATATAATTGCTTTGGGGCATAGCTCCCTGTGGGAATAACTGTCTCCCATTCTCAGGAAAGACTCTCCCTTTGTCTACATGATTACAGGTACACCCAGAATACTTGGTGTTTTACTTTTTGGGCCACAACTTGTTCTGCATTTGATATAAGCATGCCAACTGAAGGTTGGTTTGGAGATTTGGCATGTAGACTTAATAATTCCTTCAATGTGACTGCATATTTAAAGAGGAAAGATTTAAAAAAAATAAAAGACATTGAAAGTACCCATCTGGTCTATATGAAGAAAAAAGTATACGGTCTATATGAAGAGAACAGAAAGGGTTGTATGAAGGAATAAAGCAAAAAACCGGCAGGGAGAAGGAGGGAAGGTAGGTAGGGGATAAGAAGAGGGAGGGAAGAAGAGGGGTGGTGGGCGGGGGAAGGAAGAAAAGGGAAGGGAAGAACTGAAAGAGATTTATTTTCCTGGATTGGAAGCTAAGAATCTGTATCTATGGTTTAATTGTATCCTGTTCCTTAGATAGGTCATAGATATCTCCTTCTGCCTTAGGAAATTTAGATTTTGGGGTGCCTGGGTGGCTCAGTGGGTTAAAGCCTCTGCCTTCAGCTCAGGTCATGATCCCAGGGTCCTGGGATCGAGCCCCACATCGGGCTTTCTGCTTATCAGGAAGCCTGTTTCCCTTCCTCTCTCTCTGCCTGCCTCTCTGCCTACTTGTGATCTCTGTCAAATAAATAAATAAAATCTTTAAAAAAAAAAAAAGAAATTTAGATTTTTTGTTCAACTAACTACACTGTATTCACTTTGAAACCAAGGGGACAAATGAAAACATTCCTAAGGTGATACATACCCATTTTAGAAGATAGGTTCTAAATTCGTCTAATAACTGTGGTATTAGGTGTCCCTCCTAAGTCCCCAAATTTCATTCTGATTATCTACATCAAGAACATCATATAACCAAAAATGGCACATTATTTTTTTTTAAAGATTTTATTTATTTATTTATTTGACAGAGAGAGAGAGAGAGAGAGAGAGTGAGTTAGTTCACAAGCAGACAGAGAGGCAGGCAGAGGGGGAGAGGAGGAAGCAGGCTCCCTGCTGAGCAAGGAGCCTGATATGGGGCTCGATCCCAGGACACTGGGACCGTGACCTGAGCCGAAGGCAGAGGCTTACTCCACTGAGCCAGCCAGGCGCCCCAAAAATGACACATTATTGAGTCTAGAAAATATCCATAATTATTTTTGAGTCTAGAAAATTAATTTTCCTAAAAACTACAGACCTTATGCAGGTTTCTTAAAAAAAAATTTTTTTATGTATTTATCTGAGAGAAGGAACACACAAGCAACAACAGCGTCAGAGAGAGAGGGAGAAGCAGGCTCCCCACCCAGCAGAGAGCCTGATGGGGGGCTGGATCCCAGGACCCTGGAATCATGTACCAAGCTGAAGGCAGACACTTAACTAACTGAGCCACCCAAAGCCCCAGTAGGTCTCTCTTTATATAGAATTTTGAGCTGACAAAATTGGGTAAAATGCATATTGCCTGATAATTCCCATTTCAGAATGGGCACAAGCTCTGTGAAATGTACCCCAAAAAATAATTTTATAATTTTAGCAATTCCCATAAATCTGTATTATCAACCAAAACCAAAAACAAAAACAAAAAACTTGCAAAAAAACAAGTGATAACTAATAATTAACACAGTTTCCTAATCTTCAAACATCTACAATCCAGGCTACTTTATTAATACCTTCCATCTCTGTACTCAGCATATTCTCACCATCCTCAGGCGATACTAAGTTTTACATTCACAGCTTGTACAATACCTTTCTTCTCATCATTTTTATTCCTGGTTTTATTGTTAAGGTGTCTGTTGAGTATTCAGTCCTCATCACTCAAACATGCACACTACTGCGTATTATAATAAGTATACACAGACTGCTAGCATGCTTGATTTACAAACATCTTTAGTAGGCCTCCAGGTCACTGCAGAAAGCAACCCCCTTCCCCACCATGCCTTTGCTCTTTCATTCCTCATTACTTAATGGAGAAAACAGATTGATCTGTTGTCTGACAATTTGTCATCCTCCACAGCCTGCTGATGTCAGTCAGGGCTAGGGGACAGACATTCATCAGAAAAACCTGGACCCTGTCATTAAAAGTGGACGTGTATTTCTTGTAAAGTTAAACTAAAATCTGAGCACCCAGAAAAAGGGCAGGAACAGGAGACTCTGAAGGTCACTTGAAGGTAACTATCAGCTATTGAATAGCTATTAACTATTACTAATTCTGTTCAAATGCATGGTTGCATCTCTTTTAGATTGAAAGGCAGAGCAGAGGAGGAGAGAAAGAAGAAAGTAGAAAGGAAAAACACATAATGTCTGCGACATGTGAACTGAATAACTGCCAAATTCTTCAGAGTTTAAATATGCCTGTTATGGTGATATGCAGGGATGAACCAGTTACATGTCTAAATGAAAAAGAAAATCATTCAGGCTACTCTTATAAGGTTGTATTTTATAATTACTATTGCCAGATTATACTCTCTAATCAAACAATATAATAATAGTAAAGGCCCAGCAAAATGTCAGAAAAAACTTCAAGGGAAAAATGAATTTAAATAGCTTAAAATTACATTTGCTTCAGAACAGAGTTGACAGTAGTTAACATTTGTGAAATATATGTAGTTGTGCATTACTCAGATCTCAAAACAGAGTTCATCAATTTTTTACTGCAATTACAATTACTTGGATATTCCAATATTGCTATGAAAACAATCACTTCTCTTAAACTATGTTTGAAAAATACTTATTAAATTGATTAAATATTGTCACTGTGTAGTAGGTTTTCCAATAGTAATATATTATTCTCCTGATTTCCTTATCTGGTTCAACATCAATGAACAAGTCAATGATAAGATGAATTGAAAGAATACTACCCTATCATTGAGCTGGTGATTACTTATTAAAATTGTGTTTCATGTGGATGTTTCTTAATTATATAATTTATTGCCTTACCTAAAAAAAAATAAAATCTGCAACCACAATGAATTTTGAAGGATTGTATGGTTAGTTATATATAGTTAAAGTTTCATCTAGGGATTCATTGAAAAGAGATAGTTTTCTACCACCATTCATTCATTCACACATTCATTTGCTCATCAATTCAGCAAATAGTTACCGAGTTTTATTAACTTCTAAACACTGTAGTAAGACCTGAATACACAGTGACGAATGAAAATGATGCTTAAACCTAGGAATCTAAACCAAAAGTAAATGAGTTTTATAATAAATATATAAATAAATTTTGCAAATTGTGGTGAATGGAGTACAAAGGGGCTGTGAAAAAGAAAAGTGATCTGGAGGAGGGGCTACTCTACATAGGATAAATCAGGTTCATATCCTTTGAGATTTAATTTAAGCAGAGAACTGAAGAATAAGAAAGGTTTAGGACATAAGGAGCAAAGGAAAGTCTGCCAGATGAAAACAAAAACAAAAACAAAACAAAACAAAAAACCATGTATGAAGGCCTTGAAGCTTGGCCAGCACTTAGTGAATAAGATAAATAATTTCCCAAGATGATGTTAGGGAAGTAAGCAGAGTGAAGGATTTGGATTATAGTTTATTGGTTATGTAAAGCAATGGTAGTTGTTAAGCAAATGCCAGTATCTCTCTACACATATATACATACATACAGACATACATGCATATGCACATTTCTAGTGGATATATTAATTAGCACAAGCTTTTACCTGTTTTAAAAGCAGTAAAACTATGCATTCTTATAAGACAAAAATATATCTGGTGGAAGAAAAATGAAACATATATATATATAAATCCTACCAAAGAAGGTTGTTGCAGCAATATTTATGAAACAAGTAATTAGAAAATATGAAAATTTTCAAGTATTATTAAAGGATACATTTGAATAAAATAAGAAAATCAAAAGTATAAGTTTTTATATCATATATTTGTATTTTTTATTTATATTACAAAGTCAATAAGAATACTTCATATTAACATTTATGAGGCATCACCAAGATACATGCTTAGGAAATTATATAGACTTAAATTACTACATTCTTTATAACTAGAAAAAATGTGGAATGCCTAAATATTATTCAGCATGAGACTGACAAAATACATTATGACATATCCACCTTAAGAAAAAAATGTATAGGGGCGCCTGGGTGGCTCAGTGGTTAAAGCCTCTGCCTTCAGCTCAGGTCATGATCCCAGAGTCCTGGGATCGAGCCCCGCATTGGGCTCTCTGCTCAGCGGTGAGCCTGCTTCCCCCCTTTCTCTCTGCCTGCCTCTCTGCCTACTTGTGATCTCTCTCTCTCTGTCAGATAAATAAATAAAATCTTAAAAAAAGTATAATATCACACATATATATCATAAGTCCATAAATATTTACATTTATATTTCAAATTTAAAAATAAAATGAAAGTTTAGGAGATAAAGAGTGGCTTTTTACTGATCATGGGGAGTGGGAAGTGAAAATTATGAATTCCCAATAACTGCTCTTGCTTTAAACTTAATTGAATTTAAATATAATATGGGTCTCAACAAATAAAGAATGACATCAGAGAATCAAGAAAACCTGTATTCAGTAGCCTACATGCAGGATAAAAGCATAACCTCGGATTGGCTGTCCCCTTTTCTCTTTCTCTTTTTTACCTTCAGATCTAGCATATTTAGGATTTATAGACATATAAACTTAAAATATCTCCTGAATGACAATATGTCTTGGCTCTGTGTGTGCAGCCTTGAATTCATTCAGGGTGTTTTATTAAAAGATTCTAAATTATAGTTTGGAGAAGATGTGGTAGAACAGGCGGACCCTCGACTTGCCCATGTATACGACTAGTTACCTATTAAATCATCCTAAATAACCCAGAAATATATCTGAAACTGGAAGAAAAAACTATGCAACTAAAGGTAGAGAGAGGCTGCATTCAAAAAGGTAAGAAATACAGAGATTTGGGTTGGGAGAGAAATGGATCACAGCTATTGCAGGGGTGAGGGAGCTGTGACCACACAGAAGAGTGAAAGACAGAAGAGTACACAGGGTAGTGCAAAGGGATTTGTCTTCCCAGGGCACTTGGCTTGGAAAACAAGAGGGCCCAAATTTTGTGAGTTCTTACAACCAGAAGGGCTTAAAGCTTGGAGTTTTAAAGGTCAGCAGTCTTGGCTTCGGAGAAATAGGAGGCCATAGTTTTGCTTTTGGAGAGAAGGCAGGGAAGTAGTCTGTAGAGATACATCATGGAAACAGAGATAGGAAGAGTGCCTGGGCCACATAGTGGGGAGGTTATTTGCTTGTCCCAGGGAGAAGCTGTGTTTACAGAGAAACCCCTCAGGGAACAAAGGAACTGGCAGGTGTATTTCTGCCCCCCTCACCACTCCTCAGCATAAACAGAGCCACCTGAAGGAACAACGCAGCACTGACATTAGCTACCTTATACAAAGCCTCACTCCCCTGCATTCTGGAAGAAGAGCACTTCCCAGTCACTCTTGCCTCATGATGCACTGTGGGCCCTTTCTCCCAGAAGACTGACCCAAACTCCTACTAACATGGCATCTCCCAAAAAAGGAGTTTGGCATGGCCTCAGGTCCTGGGGTCAGCAGTGACAAGCCTCATTTCACAAATAGACCAGAGCACACCCAGTGAAAACATGCCACATTCACGCCAAGGACCAAATACTGCCCACAACAGTCAAGGAGACCTTATGCAGACAACTAACCTGAAGGATAAATTAGCCAGGACAGTACTGCAGAGCATACACAGAACACACTGGAAACACACTCAGAAGCACCAGGCCCCAGCATTGCAGGACACTATAGGACATCTTGTTCATAAAGCCATTACACTCAAGAACAGGGGATGTAGCTGACTTTCTGAGTACAGAGAAACAGGCACAGAAACAAAGACAGAATGAGAAGACAAAGCAATTTATCCCCCACCCACCCCCGAAAAAAGAATAATGCCATGGCTGGAGATCTAAATGAAACAAATGTAAGTATCATGCCTGATGGAGAATTTAAAGCAGTGATCCTAAGGATACTCACTGGACTTGAGAAAAAAGTAAGAACATCAGTGAGACCACTAACGCAGATATAAGGAATAACACAGCAGGGATAAAAGACTTGATAAACAAAATGGCAAACATGCTTGATGAAATCATAGCAGGCTGGAAAAAAGTATAGGAAAGAATTAATGGCCTATAAAACAGAGTATTGGAAAGTAATCAAGCTGAACAAAACAAAAAAAGAATTATGCAAAATAAGAATAGACTTAGGGTACTCAGTGACCCCATCACATATAACATTTGTTCTATAGGAGTCCCAGAAGAAGGAGAGAGAGGAAAGGGGACAGATAATTTATTTGAAGAAGTAATAGCTGAAAACTTCCTTTATCTGGGGAAGGAGAGATCAAGGCACAGAGAACCCCTAACAAAGTCAACAAAAGCCCACACCATGACATATTGTAATTAAAATAGCAAAATATAATGTTAAATATATATGTATGTGTGTGTGTGTGTGTGTGTATATATATATATATATATATATATATATCAGTAAGATGAAAAGAAGATAGTTACATACAAAGGAAATCCCATAAGGCTATCAGCAGATTTTTCAGCAGAAACTTTTAAAATCAGAAAGAAGTGGCATAATATATTCAAAGTGCTGAATGGAAAAACTTGAAGCCTAGAATATTCTCTCCAGCAAGGCTAACATTCAAAATAGAAAGCTAGATAAAGAATTTCCCAGATAAACAAAAACTAAAGGAGTTAATGACCACTATACCAGCCCTGCAAAAAATATTAAAGGGGACTCTTTGAATGGAAAAGAAAGACCAAAAATTATACTATGAAGGTAGGAAACACAAAAGCAGTACAAGGGACACCTGGGTGGCTCCGTTGGTTAAGTGGCTACCTTCGGCTCAGGTCATGATCCCAGCGTCCTGGGATCAAGTCCCATATCAGACTCCTTGCTCGGCAGGGAGCCTGCTTCTCCCTCTGCCTCTGCCTGCCACTCTGTCTGCCTGTGCTTGCTCGCTCGCTCTCTCTCCCTCTCTCTCTGACAAATAAATTTAAAAAAATTTTAAAAACAAACAAAAACAAAAGCAGTACGAATGGATATTTCTGCAAAAAAATCAGATGATGCTGAGTGAAATAAGTCAAGCAGAGAGAGTCAATTATCACATGGTTTCACTTACTTGTGGAGGATAAGGAATGACACTGAAGATATCGGGAGATGGAGAAGAGAAGTGAGTTTGGGGAAAATTGGAGGGAGAGATAAACCATGAGAGACTGTGGACTCTGAGAAACAAACTGAGGGGTTGTTTTTTTTTTTTTTAAGATTTTATTTATTTATTTGTCAGAGAGAGAGAGAGAGAGAGAGAGAGTGATCGCACAGGCAGACAGAATGGCAGGCAGAGGCAGAGGGAGAAGCAGGCTACCTGCTGAGCAAGGAGCCCGATGTGGGACTCGATCCCAGGACGCTGGGATCATGACCTGAGCCGAAGGCAGCTGCCCAACCAACTGAGCCACCCAGGCGTCCCAAACTGAGGGTTTTTTGGGGGGTGGGAGAGGGTGAGCCTGGTGGTGGGTATTACGGAGGGCTCACATTGCATGGAGCACTGGGTGTGGTGTATAAACAATGAATTTTGGAACACTGAAAAAAAATAAAATTAAATTTAAAAAAATCAGTCAAGGAACTTACAAAATAAAAAGGATGTAAAATATGACACCATGTACCTAAAATGTAGGAAAGAGAGGAGCAAAGAATCAGTTCAAACTTAAATGACCATCAACTTAATATAGACTGCTATGCAGAAGAAGTTATATATAAACCTAATGGTAACCACAAATCAAAACCCAGTAATAAATATACAAAGAATAAAGAGAAAGAAATCCAAATATATCACTAAAGAAAACCAGCAAACCATGAGAGAAAGATAAGAAGAGATCAGAGAAAATTTTCACAAACACTACAAAACAAGTAATAAAATAGCAATAAATACATATCAATAATTACCTTGAATGTAAAGGGACTAAATCTTCCAATCAAAAGACATATAACAGAATGGATTAAAAAAAAAAAACAAGACCCATCTATATACTGCCTCTAAGAATTTCAGTTTAGACCTAAAGACACCTGCTGATTGAAAGTGAGGGGATGGAGAAACATCCATCATGCAAATGGAGTGAAAAGAAAGCTGGAGAAACAATACTGTGCTGGACAAAATAAACTTTAAAACAAAGACTATAACAAGAGACAAAGAAGAACATTATTTAATAATAAAGGGGACAATCCAAAAGAAGATATAACAATTATAAGTATTTTATGCACCCAACATGGGACCACCCAAATACATAAACCAGTTAATAACAAACATAAATGTACTAATTGATAATAATACAACAATAGTAGGGAACTTTAACACCCCACTTACATCAATGGACAGATCATCTAAACAGAAAATCAACAAACAAACAATGGCTTTGAATGACACACTGGACTAGATGGATTCTTTTTTCAGATGGGTTTAATAGATACGTTCAGAACATCAGAACAATCCATCCTCAAACAGAAGAACAAACATTCTTTTCAAGTGCACATGGAACATTCTCAATAACAAATCACACATTAAGCCACAAAGTAAGCCTCAACAAATTTGAAAAGATCAGTCATACCATGCATCTTTTCTGATCACAACTCAATGAAACAGTAAGTCAACCACAAGAAAAAGTTCATGAAGACCATATATACATGAAGATTAAACAACATGCTACTAAAACAATGAATGGGTCAATGAAGACATCCCATAAGAAATTAATAAGTACATGGAAACAAAAGAAAATGAAACAATGGTTCAAAACCTTTGGGATGCAGCAAAAGCAATTCTAAGAGGGAAGTTTATACCAATGCAGACCTACTTCAAGAAGAGGAGGAGGGAAGAGATGAGGAAGTGCAATGCTCTCCACTTGGGCAACCTACTTGTGCTTCAATTTCAGTTAAGCACCATTCCTCTCCTAACACTCCAGGATTACCTAATATATGCCTTCAATTTTTCCCAAACTGCTTCATATCATTTATCCTAATCACAAATTTATAAATTTTGTTGGAATGGCTTTCACACTGAACTCTCACATTAGACTGTGAGCTTCTTGAGGGTTGATCCCATAGACATCAAAACCTTTCTTCTGAGAAGTCCTGGATGACTCTTTCATAAAGTCATGTTTGCCTCTCTAATCTGACTTTACACAATTCTCTGGCAGTATTTTTTTTTTTTTTTACCTCTCCAGTGGAATACAAAACCGAGTGGGTATAATTTGGTGAATACTACCATACCATAGTTCCTGCACTGATTATCTGTTCTATACTCATCTTTACCCCAATAATCTGGCCATGTGTCCAGACATGTCTATCAGCCAAACTGATCAACAAAGATGTTATAGCTGACTCAGTATCGAAACACACTAAAGTTCAACAGTACTTCACTTTAGGATACATAGTTTTCCTAATCTATTTTGAGTAGTATTCCAAGTGAAATGCATTCATGGTGAGATGTCTCAGTATATTAATGTCTCAGTTGGAAATAAAAAATTAAGCAATGAAATAACAGCAGGTAAGTCATCTATATGATACAAATGTGGTATCATGTCATTAGTGTCAAGTAGATTCTTAAAACACTCTTCAAAATAGTTGATTATCACTTGGCATTCTTCAGTCAGCATTGTTTAGATTTAAGCTATTAATATTCCATTAAACTGTTCCTATTAGCATTCAACAAACACCTATCAATACCCTCTGTAGGACAGTGCACTTTATGTTGAATTTACACACATTTATAATCTCAACTTTGTAAGCCTCATAGTCATTGGGTATGCTGTTTCCCTTGCTGACTTCCTGCACTGGCCTATATTACATGTGATACAATCTCGACCTCTCAACTTCAGTACAACTTATCTCTTTTACTATACAGAGATGGGAACTCTATTTTATACACTGAGTTGGGAAATCTACATTTTTATCCTAATATTTATGATCTTTTATTGTAATTTTCATAAATATATTTGTCCTGAGACTATGAGCTCTTTTAGCTCAGGGAACAGGCTTTCACTTCTTTTCTATACCCAGAGTCCAACACCATGTTTAAAAATGCTTTCTGAGGGAATAAATAAACCCATATTTTTAAAAAAATGTTTAGTTACTGTACAAACATACTGTTCCCACACTCTGATCACAGAATAGGCTATGAAGAATGAATGAATATGCATAATCTATCACTATCCTGAAAGTACTGATAAACCAAAGTAAAATCAAGCACTCAGAATTTAAAGAAGCTTCAAATAAAATTAAGTGTACTCTGCACAATAGAGTGTTAAGTGAATAAAAAATGTTGAGTAATATCAAATGTGAATCATGGCAATTTGAGGGTATTTGTTAACTACAAACATATAAAGTCAGAAGGAAAAATAATTCAGAAGATTTAAACTTATTAAAAAATTTATTACTCCCATTGTATTAATACTTAATATGTATTATTTTAGATCAACCAACAGAAGATATCCCTAAATGAAGATAACTTAAAAGTGCACGAGGAAACTAGAATTATTACAATCAAAGTGATTTATAGCAGCAATAGTGTACTCACAATTTATTCTCTTAAGAATCTCTGTCACTGAGTTATTATGAGGAAATGACAAAATTAGATAGTATTGAAAAAAAGTGGATTTCTATTTGCTTAGCACAGATCTTAAAATGTTCTCCTTTTTTAAAAAAATCACTCAGGTATATATCGATTTAGGAAAAAAATAGACATGTATACATACATACATTTAGATATATCTGACTTTGGCTACCAAATGGCAAAAGTTCCTTTTTACCAGTCTAACTCCTTTTCACCATATAAAAGGGCAATTTTATGACATATTTATATTTCCTAGTGCAAACTATAAGCCTGACGTATTGGAAAATAGTTAATTTAATATCCTTGATTGAGCTATATAGTCAGATTATATATAATCTGACAATGAATCAGCACACGTTTTGTTTTAAAAAAAAGAAAAAAGTTTAACTTAGCACATTAGAATGTCAAAATGATTTCAAGGAAGATTAATAACATCCACATGATAGTTATTCTCTTGTATTGCAAGAAAACACATTATCTATTCCATAACAATTGATTGCTTTTCCAAGGAATGTCCTTGATTTCAATGGTATTTTTCAAGATTTTAATACTAATTTGTAAGATGTTGTTAGGAAATACTCTTACCTCATCAGACATTCTGCAAGAAACAAAAAATTCTGCACCTGATAGAACTGGCTCTGGATATTTCCAAAATCAAAAATCAGAGACAAATTCTGAAATTTAAAAAAAAAAAGAAAAAAACAGAAAAAGAAAACAAAAACCCTCCCCAAAATTTATCCTCTTAAATAAGAGAGGTGTTACAAAAATAGAAAATCAAACCAGCCTTTTCAAACTTACTTTGTTACTTCATGCCTTTTTTCAGATGCACTTTCTATTTTTCACTGACTTTAGGAACATGTGTTGATTTAAAAAGTGGACACACACACAAATACTTGTTGTCCATTATGAAAATCATCCAATCTACTTACCAAGCAAGCAATTTAGGAAATTTGGGGATAGGTTTCTTAACTTAAAAAGCAAACAAACAGTTAACCAAACTTCTACAAATTGCAATTCTTTTACATTTGCATATTCTCTTCCTGCGAAGCCATGTACTTAAAGGACCATATCGTATAGGGGAAGAAGCAAAATTCTGCATTCAGAGATACTTTGGGGACAATTCTCTCTGCCATCCCTTCCTTCACAGAGACACCTATCTTGTATTCTGAATCTCATTTTACTCATTGATGAAAACTGAGTCAGTAATTTCTATCAAATGGCTGTTGTAGTATTAATTTTTTATTTTTTAAAGATTTTATTTGAGAGAGAGAGAGATCACACAGAGGGATAGGGAGAGAGAGAGCAGCAGGCTTCTTATTGATCAGGGAGCCTGATGTGGGGCTCGATTCCAGGATTCTGAGACCACAACCCAAGCCAAAAGCAGATGCCTAACTGGCTGAGCCACCCAGGTGTCCCTGTTGTGATGTTTAAAGGAAAAACATATAAGCAGTGGTCCATATAATTTATCAATAAATAATGGTCTCCATATTTATGGCAGTTATTTTGACTATTTGAAAATTAATTTTAAACACTAATTAGCAAACTTTCCTATAGAGTTGTCAACAAAGGGAAAAATAGTTAAATCAACAAGTATTGTTTAAATACCTCTTACTGTCATATATTATAATTGAATATACATTAAAGCTTGAAAAGCACTATTCTAAAAGATTAACCATACCATGTAATAGGCTGAACTGACAGATTAAATTAGAGAAGAAATACAATTTGAAAGCATTGCAGAACCTGTGGACAATTACAGAGAGTCCTTAAATGTTGATTTTTCAGGAGGGTCTACCTAGCAAAATAGCTCAAAAAATCTCAGTGGGCAATTGCCATTAACAGGTATATATTTAATGAGCATTGCTAGGGTTAAATTATAGGCTAAGTTCTGTCTTCTTCCCAATAGTAGAAAAATACTATCCTGTCCTAAGTTATTCAGCATATTCAACATCATATGAATTTTAAAGTGCATATGACCATATGCAATTAAATGAATTATATATTACTATCACTTAAATATGCATATGAGATGTCTAGTATACAATATTTTCATCCATACATCTATAGAAAACTAGGGCAGAATTGAAATTCTATAGCACTTATAAAATACTTTCAGAAAACTGGTTGCATTTCCATTATCTTAACTATTAGTCCCTCCCTTCAACTTGAATATTTTCTGTGAGTGTGGAGAAAGATCAAGATGGCAGAAAGCTTCCTGCAATAATAATAACCATTGCGGAGATCACAAAGACTGGTCACACCTGCTGAGAAGTATATGTATAGGGGCGGCTGGGTGGCTCAATTGGTTAAGTATCTGCCTTCATCTCAGGTCATGATCCCGGGGTCCTGGAATTGAGCCCCGCATCTGGCTCCCTACTCAGCAGGGAGACTGCTTCTCCCTCTCCAACTCCCCCTGCTCATGATCTCTCTTTCTCATGCGCTCGCTCTCTCTCTCTCTCAAATAAAGAAAATACTTTTAAAAAAAAGTACATGTATAGAGACGTACTAATCAGGAGGATTAGAGTTAATAAAAAGAAAATAGATAAGGAATCAACAAAAATAGCGATGAAGAAAATGGAATAAGATTCATAAACTTGAACTGTATTAATTTAGGATCAAAGACTGGCCCACTTGGACTTTTGTAAGTGTTGAATGTGTGTTGAATATCACATTTTTTCATAAATCAGGATGAATACCCCCAAAAGCTAACATATTATCATTTTTTTCCTTCTTCACTTCCCTCAACAACTTTTTCTTCTTCTACTTCCATTTTCTTCCTTCTTCTTTATCCAATCATACTTTTTCCCCACTCTATTTTTATCTTAAGACTGATGCTGAATATCATTTTCCTGAGAACTAGTTTTTTAATTAAAACATTAAGTGAAGGAGTATAAAGAGCTGCTGCTATTCATTTCTGCAAAGGCAAGTTTTCTGACCTTAATTTTATAGCATGAATCACAGCTGTTCCATTGATATTGGCAGTGATTGATAATAAGAGGGACAGGAGTAATTAAAGAGCATATGATGTGTTTGTTTGCATTTTGAGGGACCGCTATAGAGTATATGCAGTCAAAGGCATGGTACATTAAATAAATCAAATAGCTCAATAAATCAGCACAACCTGCCAAAAATGAGCAGAGGGAGCTTGCAATGCAGCAGGCCTCCATGTCAGGCCTTAGGCAAGCTGTTTCCTCCACGGTGAAGTCATCAAAAACAGTCTAAAACCCTGGAGTCCATGGAAGGATTCAGATTCTCAGTAAGCTAAGCCTAACTGTAATGACAATGTTTTAACATTTGAGCAGGAATGTACAGTTTAAGAACTTACATATTTTCAGATATATTTTCATATTTTTACCCTCTCGACAATTTTGTGAAATCCTATTTACGGATGTGAAATGGACACTCACCGAGGAGAGGGCCATACAGCTAAAGGAAAATCCTCCTGAAAAAAAGTATCTTTCTCCATATTTCACATTCTTTCCGCTATTCAGAACATGTCATAAAGGATAATGCTTCTCTCCTGTTAATATCACAATTGTTACATGCTCAGCTTAAACTCCCTGAGAATTGGTGATTCTGGGGGTGGTAGATTACTGACAAATCAGAAAAGTTATAAAAATGCAAATGAAATAGATAAAGGGATTTGGAACAGGAACATAATGATCTCAGTAGAGGAAAGCAACAACAATAGCACCTGGCTATGATATAAACTAAATAAGATAAATGAAAGCTTGTGTTACTTTGCAGTGTGAAAGTGAAATAAAGTAACATAATTAGAGTAAGGCCTTAAGATACCCAGTCAAGGCGAAGGGTACCATAACTAGAAAAATAAAGTCTCATATCAAAATAAAGATCTGGCTCCAAGAGAGATGTCAAAGTAAATTAATGGTAATAGAATGTAAATTAAAAATAACTGAGTCAATGAACTTTATTATGTTCTACTATGTGCCTTATGAACATCTTCACTGGTTTGCATCAGTCTAGCTATGAACTGATTTCAGAGTTGTCACTAAGTTACATTCCAGATTTTACCTCCTACTTACTAAAGGAACATTCTGACTATGGACAGAAACATGAGCGAGGAATTTGTTTTGCAGACTGTTTCACTGACTGGTGGTACTACTCACCATGATTCTGAAATTAAAAAATAATTTTAAAAGCCAGCAACTTTTGTTGCTGAGGTTCATAGTGGTTTGGGTGTTATGAATTCCATGAAAATATGGAGTTCTACAACCACTGTCAAGGAAAACGCACACACTCAACATGAGAACAACCTGATACTATTGTATACAATTCAGAACCCCACTTGTTGACTCCCTAGGATTCCCAGGACTCCTGTTGAAAAACTCTGAAACAACAGCTTTTTCCCTTTATGAGTATGTGAATATACTTCTGTCAATACTTGGTTCCAAATTGATTGACCATACTTTATATATTTTCACATAACAATTAGGTTTAAAATAGTAAGCATATTGTCAAACTGCCTCATATTTCTTAGATTTTGCAACTTTAATGGGGAATATATTTGGAACAAATAAAAATTTGAATTTTTTAGTGTCAAGGAACACTGTGTACAAAACACACACATGTGAGTTAACATATTACAATAAATTGTCCTATGTGTCTCAGAAACTTACTCAAGTATTTATTTAAAATGCATTCAAAACAAAGCAATCACTTATCATTTAGATTAAACAGTTGGAGCAGTTGGTTCTCAGTTTGACTAATCACCTGTCAGCGTACTTTTCAAAAACATTTGAAGAGCTGGTAAGGACTATAAGAACAGAAATTCTGCTTTGTTTTAATATATTCCTCAGCTGGGGAAATATTACTGTTTAAAGTCAAAACTGGGGGGCGCCTAGGTGGCTCGGTTGTTAAGCAGCTGCATTTGGCTTGGGTCATGATCCCAGGGTCCTAGGATCGAGCCCCATGTCGGCCTCCCTGCTTGGCGGGAAGCCTGCTTCTCCCTCTGCCACTCCCCTGCTTGTGTGCTCTGTCTCTCTCTTGCTATCTCTCTCCTTGTTAAATAAATAAATAAAATCTTAAAATCAATTTTTTGGTTTTAAAAACAATTTGGTTTTAAAAAGACACAAAGCTTTTTAATTTTTAGCAGACTTTAAATTTACAGTATAAATAAACCACTTTTTGGAACTACAAAGAATGCAAAGTGAACAATTAACAAGGAGATTTCAAATCCTAATTATAATTTTGAGCTCTAGCAGAAATGTGAATGTAGAACCTTAGATATTGGACATCTTTAAAACACATACATACACACAGCCACACAGAGAAAATATGACCATCCCATATTAGGGTAACTACTGTGATGAAGCTGAGGGCTACAAGGGAGAACAAGGAAGACCTAATTTTGAGATCATGAAGTTTTTTTGCCCGAGTATCTAGTATCAGATGTGTAACATATGTTCTGTAAATGCACCTGGTGACAGAAGCTTGCACTTTAATATCGCATTCCAGAAAACCAGGGAAAATTATGAAGAGGAAATGAGTTCATGTACCATTAAAAGAAAAAGCAACTTTAATGTTTGTATATTTGGGGGAAGAAGGAAGCAAGGTACTCAGCAAGTGACCAGTAAATATCTCTATGCCTAATTTCCTCAAATTCATAATAAATATTAATACCATCTATGAGGGGTGCCTGGGAGGCTCAGAGGGTTAAGCCCCTGCCTTCGGCTCAGGTCGTGGTCTCAGGGTCCTGGTACCAAGCCCCAAGTCTCTGCTCAGCGGGGAGCCTGCTTCCCCCTCTCTCTCTGTCTGCCTCTCTGCCTACTTGTGATCTCTCTCATTATAAATAAATAAAATCTTTAAAAAATATCATTTATGATTATTATTGAGGATTAAATGAGATAATAGCTACAAGAAAGAATGGTAGAAGGCATATAGTAATAATCAATAGATGTAGCTACTAATATAGGCAATGCAATTAATATGCTATGGTGAGTGCTGTGAAGTGTGTGAACCTGGCGATTCACAAACCTGTACCCCTGGGGATAAAAATTCCTTATATGTTTATTAAAAATAAAAAATAATTTTAAAAAATTAACATAAAATGTATTATTTGTTTCAGGGGTACATATGCTTTTAAATAATATACATGCATTCTAAATTCACTGATATTATACACCATTCTGTTATTGAAGCCCTTCAAAAAATAAGGATATGGGCATCTCTAAGGTCTATCTCTTTAGAAGGGTTATATTTCTGGCTCTCTAATGAAGTCATTTTCACTCACATTTTATTGAAAATAATCTCTGCCATGCCAGTGCATTTTAAATATTAAATACCTTTGTCACTTGATATAGTGAGTGAAACCTAACTTTGTATTTACTTCCATTCTTTTTGTTCATTGCCTTGCCCAATTCTGTCCAACGGGTGGATAAAAATGAGGGATCTTCAATCACTAAATGTTTTTCAGAACAGATGAAAAAATAACTCTACAGTAATACCATGATATCATGCGACATTTTATCAGAACTCTACATAATTTGTAACTTTCAGAAAAGGCTTATAAATAAGCAATACTGCAGTGACTGTTTTCAATACTATGTGAATTCTGTACAGTCATATTTAGGAAATGGATCCAGTAATTTCATTTAATATATCAGGTTTCATTCTAGTAAGATACATTGGTGGCAGGGAAGGGGAAAGCACAAAAACAAATTCCATTAAGACTGCCTCTTTCAAGCTGAGTATTTACAAGAGTCTACTAATTGAATATTTTCCTTTCTCCAAAGAGTTTTAAATATTATTATATGTAGAGGTTAAAAGTACTACAAACATTAAGAAAAATATTTCCCATATATCAATTAGATTATATTCTCAAGTAATAAGTAAATGAGCGTGCGTGTATATGTGTATATATGTTTAGGGAGAGAAAGAGGGAAATACTTGTGTTATTTTACAAGCATAAAATATTTGTTAAATGGGAGTTAAAATCATTAGCATATGCCAAAATCAAATAACATCTCTTTCCTATTTTTCACTATTAGTTTTTGACTAACTGGCATGTGCCAATAAACAAGCTGACAAACACCAGAAAAAGAAATCAGTTTCATCAGCATGGTAAAATCACATATGAAATTACGCTTAGGAATTAGGTGTCTGAAAACTGATATGTTATTTTGTATATTTTCTCCATATATTTCTAGTCTTCACAGATTATGCAACAAATTTAAATTGCCAAAACCTCTCTTGGAATAAATGCCACTCAATTCTAGTGGATAACTATAGTCATCATTTCATCTGTTAGCTTTGATCCAGGAGAAAAATCTTGTTACTTTCTCTGAAACCAGCTTACCCAGAATAGAATCTGGCAGGCAGGTCTAATTTTGGTTGCTCAAAACTATGACATTTTACAGTTCAACAAAAGTAACAAAATAATGCACTGGTCCACCTGTGTTTCCTCTTACTCACCAGGATTAAATTATATACATGGCTTGATATTGTCTATCACTAGAAGATATTATTATTTAAAAATTAAATTCAAACTTTGAAGTCTAGAAATAGTAGGGTAGGAGAATACAAGAGCATATTAACAGTTACCTCCATGGAAAGACAGAAAAAAAAGCAAATGATAACTTATATATAGATATTTGGAAAACCTTGTTCTAGACTGAGCGTAACAAATTCTAAATTCAATTAGATGCAATCCTGGGGTTGCACTATCATTTTAGTCATTTGATCCCATTAGTGAAGTGTGCTGATGCTACTTTTCCGGACCTATGATTCATGCAGGGCATCAGGAGATGAGTTAAGTGATATTTCGGGAATACTCTGTTGATAAATTGTCAACAAGGGAAATCCAGCTTGAAAAACTGGATTGACTTCCCATATGAACCACACAGGGTAAAAGCTCACTGCTGTAGAGAAAAGCCATGGTAATCTTAGAATCTTTGAATGCTAATAGCAATTCTGAATCATTATATTTTGTGAAATTTTTAAATTATTCTTCTTTCGAAGTTTGGTTTTTAAAAAAGCATGATAACATTTTATCATTTGGGAGTACTGGTGAGGAGTCAAAATGAAAAAAAAAAGTAACATTTATAAATGAGTCTATAACAGTAATACCCCTAATGCCTAAACAATTCTACATTTCAAAAGAAAGGAAATCAATTACATAAGTTTACAGGAAAGTATAAAATTTATACAACATAAATCTTCAGAACAATGCTAGAATGTCTACAAAATATATTTTTTTCAGATACTAGAGATTTCAATGAATTACTGTAGAAACTTTATGAATTTTGCAATAAAAAGGAAAAAAAATCTCATAAATCCTTTCCAAGTAGAAAACTTTCGTACAAAGAACACCCAATGAATATCAGCAGCATAATTAACTTTGGTCAGTTGGTTGAAAAGTTCAGACCCAGTTTATGCCAATTCATTTTAATTCTGTTCTATGACAGTATCATAAACTCCTACCCTCACCTACCTATCCCAGATAGAATTTGACAATAATGCTTAACATTCAATCACCAGACTATTTTGGTACAACTTGCCCTTTCCCCAAATACCAAAGCAGTTGTTTTAATTATAAATAACAATAATCTTATCATTACCTTGTTTAGAAGAGCTCAAAGATTTCTCTTTGTCCTGGACATCAAACCAGACTACTTAACATTAAAGAGTACTCTACCTTACCCCTTGAGAAAAACTAACCAAAGCTTGAAAATAAAACAGGAAAGTTATTTTCTGCCTTTTCAAAGATACAATAAAGCCCTATCTAACAAGCCCATCTGTTGGGTTTTCTGGTGATACAGGCTCTGAAATGTTGTTTGTTACTATTTATTATCAATACTATTATTTAAGATGGCAAACAAATGGGAACTTAGAAAATTGTTAACTTGCCATTAATTTTTGTCCACAGAGGTGCAAATTATTTTTGTTTAGTAGAAAATATTGTGTTTTTATTAACCAGTTCTATATTTAACTTTGCAATCTTATCCCAGTATTGGATAGATGATGGATGATAGATTCATGGTAGACAGATGGGTAGATGAGATGAATAGCTTTAATTTTAATTGTTTAAAAACTATGATTTAACATCTTCTATCTTCTAAAATTTTCTTCCATTTTTTTCAAACACAGATATTCACATTTTTCCATGTCTAAACTTATTTCATATATCCAAAGAAGGTTGATGCTATTGCTTAAAACATTTTTTTCTCCATTAGTTCTGGCCAATGCATTCATCCTTAAATATATAACTCACATCTTCTATGCAGCAGAGATAGATGTACCATAAAGCTAATGAAGATTAATATTCAGAGCTCCTCACTTTCAAAGAGCCCTTTCCAAGGTCTTGGGAGGAACCCTGGAAGCATATTCTCATAGTCAGACAGAAGACAGAAAGACAGATAGATAGATGAAAAAGTAAAATATTTTAACCATGACTAAGGTACTAGTCATATTCACTTAAAAATATATGCCTGCACACATCCATTTTTGTTTATTTAGAGGTTTTGAAAATAACCATCAGTACTTTTAGGACTTGGATATGGGAAAGTTGAGTTATAGAAATATTCAATTTAGTGGAATACTTTTATGTGATGGGCAGTTACCCTCATGTATAATGATGTTATTGCTAGCCACCCAGATGAAGGAATGGTTTCCAAGAATATTACTACTTACCCACTATTCTGACTCACCCAGAAACATGAAAAATACGGCAAGGCCAGTGCTAATATGAGTGTATGGAAGGTCTCCACAAAATGTCTAAGTTGCTGAGGAAAAACATGATTTGGATGTATGGAGCTAGGCATTAACCTTGGAAACATTTTCAGTCATCCAATATGTAAAATTATAAGAGAAATATTTGGATATCATTTATACCTCGTTCAAATATATAAGCACTCTATGTGTTGATAATGCAGATTATATAAGCATGAATGTGCCATATGTCTATTCCTTTGTGGATATGAATTATGCACATATCGAAAAAGGGTGGTGGTGCTATAGCTCTCCATTTTTGAGTAGTGCCTGTGGATCATGCAGACCTATGTGTAAACCAGACCTAAGTATTTTCTTCCTCTGTCAACTGATCATAGGGAACTTTCCATGAAGCCACAGGTGCAGAATAGATGAAGGCAATGTGACAGGATTAGGGGCTGTGAGCATTTGAGCTGCTTCATGTAACTTAACTTGTGTCTTCAGGTCTGCTTGGCCAGATGATGCACATACCACTTATTCCATCTTATGATGGACTACTTCTCCATACACCCAGCTTTGTCACTTGGTGGGGCCGGTGACACCCGGTTCATTATGGGCAATTTAGGTCACATGATAACTTTGTTGCCCATGGTTAAATGTTCAGTGTCTACTATGGCCCAATAGTTTTATTGGGCCCAAAGCTGTCTCTTAAAGTACTTAACTGTAAACGATGGTAGGACTTTCCTCCAAAACCCTAGGATCCATGCTTCAATTCACCTCTAGAGGCCTGCCAAATGCTCCAACTAGCATTCTTACCTCCCACTGGTATTTTGAGCACCTTTGGACCTGCTGGGTCATGTGGGCCAAATGGCATCACACTCACACTGCAACCTGGACCTATCATGAGGCCTTCTCTTGTTCTAAACACCACTCAAAACTAGCAGCTTTTTTGAGTCATTCAGTAAATCAACCAGAACAACATGCCTAGATGAGCAGGATGTTGATTTCAAACAGCAAGGAGGCCCACTAGGTATTGTGCCTCTTTCTCGGTTGTAGGAGGAGTCTGATGGAGCAACTTATCCTTAAATTTATAAAAATAATCTGAGGAAATCCCAAGGGTTTAAGCTCTCTGTCAGACTCTTCTATCACTCAGGAATTGCAAGCCCCTAGGAGCTATATGTCAGGAATCCAGGGCAAGCATGCATATATATAGAAACCCTTGAATGAAGGAGAGGTTGTGTACTCTTGAGAATGACCACCTTACTGTACCAAAATTATATACTGTTAATTTTTCTCCCAGTCTTTCCCATAGGGACCTACAGCTTTTGCCCAGGGCAACTGCGCATTTGGCAAAAGGAAATAGTAAACCTTTTCAAGGATTATTAGACACTGATTCTGAACTAATTCTAGTAGACCCAAAACATAACTGTAGTTTATCAGTCAGAGCAGGGGTTTATGGAGGTCAGGTGATCAATGGAATTTTAGCCTAGGTTCATCTCACAGTGGGTCCAGTGGATCTGCAAATCCATCCTGTGGTTATTTCTCCAGTCCCAGAATATGTAACTGGAATGGACATACTCAGCAAGTAGCACGATTCCACATCGAGTATACTCAACTGAGCTGAAAATTCATGGCCATATAAAAATCCTCAAGTTAGCATTTATAGCATATCTATTAATAATCACCAAAACTGGAAGCAACTAAGAATTTTAATCAATTTCTAAACGTACAAACTGTGGCACAACCATACAATGAAATATTACTCAGTATAGAATATATATTGAATTCATTTTGCTGAGTAAAAGAAGGCAGTCTAAAGAGGCTATATACTGTATGATTCCATTTATATAATTATTTGAAAAAAAGACAAAACAAAAGAAATTATAAACAGTTTAGTGGTTGCTAGGGATTTGGAAAGAATAGAGAACTGAGTAATTGAAATACGGGAGTTTTTTTTAGGGTAGTGAAACTACTCCGCATTAGGCTGTAATGGTAAACACATGACCCTTGTCAATACCCATAGTAAAATAAGTTAGTCTTACTGTTTACAATTTAAAGCAAGCATCTAGGGCTGAGGAATTCAAGGATAAAGTAGAGTTCCAACAAATGTGACAAAGAAATCCAACTTATTCCAAATATATAAAACAACCTCACTGGGGGGAGGGGGGGAGTGGTGGCTAGGAGTTGTTGACTTAAGAAACTTTGGAAATGGATTTTATAAGATGAAAAGCAACATCAACTGTATGTCAGCACTGTATTATAAGTGGCAAAGCTGTTTCTTACAGGCATATTAGTCACCAGTTCTAAAACTACTGTAAATGCACACTGAAATTTTTTTAAAAAGTAAATAGATGGTAGGAGCCAGGTTACTCCTTGTGTAGTATAAGTTTATAGACAATAGTGGAAAAAATAGAATAATCCACATGCTAATGGACTACAGTTGGAGGCATCAGTATAAAATCATATTTGCCTTAATATAGAAGCACCTGGATACATATAGAAATATTTATGTTTATGTGTATTATTATGAGCTGAATTGTGTCCTCCCAAATTCATGTGTCCAAGTACTAACCTCCACCAACTCAAAGTATTATTAGATTTGGAGAAAGGGCCTTCAAAGAGGCAATTAGGTTAAACAGGGCATTAAAGTAGTCCTTAATCCAATATGACCAGTGTCTTTATAAAAAGAGAATATTACAACACAAATTTGGGGAAGCAAAAGACCATGTGAAGACAGAGGAAGGCGGCAGTCTAGAAGCCAAAAAGAGAGGCCTCAGAAGCGTTCAACTTTACCAACATCTTGATCATGGACTGTAGCCTTCAGGACTATGAAAAAATAAATTTTTGTAGTTTAAACCATCCAGTCAGTTCTACTTTGTTATGGCAGTCCTACCAAACTAATATATGTATATACATGGGTTAGTGTATGCACATATATTCTTGTGCCGACAACTGAGAGAACTTAAAAGCAATGACACCTTGGTAGCAATAAGCCCATCTAGAATGCAGATCTTGGTTTCTAATATATTCCCTAATTACAAAAATCAGGGCTTCTTGGATAAATGACTGATTCTAGAAAAAAATTAAGATGAGCCTGAAATATGCATAGTGCTAGAAAGTAAGGAAGTGCTCAAAAACACCACAGTGAAAGAGCTATGCAGAAGAAACACAAGAGCCAACTGAAAATATGGCCAAATATGGGCAATAAAAAAAGAAGCACTAGGTTTTAATCTTAAATATAAATATCCATGAGTTCAAACTGATATAAATACATTTAAATTAAAGAAATAAGAAAGACAAATATCTAAGTTACCATTCCTTAAGTGTGGGCTGTGCGTTGCACCTTCCTTCCTATAAGTATGGAAAAAGTGGATAAAAAGAGTAAGTTTATAGTGGAGAGATCTGATAACCACTACTTTAGCCAGATGATCAAGGTCAACATCATCAGAGATAAATCATCTTAAAATATGTAGTCTTCATATGATATGATGACAAGCATACTTTATGGTTTTCCTAAAAAATAATATCTCAGTCTAATTTTGATCAAGGTTATATAGAAAATACACAGAAAAACGCAGTCATGTCAGGCATTGAATTAGTAAATATAAATGATAAGTCACAAAGTCACACCCTACCTCTACTCTTGGCTTCCGCTAAGATGGTTAAGTGGATCCATAAGTCACATGTCAATTCTCTTCAGAAAATCCTGTGTGAGAGGGGCGCCTGGGTGGCTCAGTGGGCTAAAGCCTCTGCCTTCGGCTCAGGTCATGATCCCAGGGTCCTGGGATCGAGCCCCGCATCGGGCTCTCTGCTCCGCAGAAAGCCTGCTTCCTCCTCTCTCTCTCTGCCTGCCTCTCTGCCTACTTGTGATCTCTGTCTGTCAATAAATAAATAAAATCTTTAAAAAAAAAAAAAAGAAAATCCTGTGTGAGGCTATACTCTGAACTTTTGATTCTGTCAAGGCACTAGCCACTAGTTGTCCAACCACACTCTTGACTATCTTTTCAGAGCAGGATATCCTAACCATGAATCTCCTTAATTTTAGTGTCCTTTGTAATCTGTACAAACTGAGAAATTCCAATTCATCAAGCCCTGGCTTATTTTCATTTAATAATATTCATTCAATTTATCTCTTTCCTCTTGCATTTTACTATAAACAGCAAGGCAAAACTGGTACACATTTTCATCACTTTGCTCTTAGATCTCCTCAGCTAAATATCTAAATTCATCACTTGAAAATTCTGACTTCTACAAAAGAGTAGGACACAATTCTGCAAAGTTCTCTATCACTATATAAAAATAATCACTTTTCCTCTAGTTTCCAATAATAGCATGTTTCTTGTTTCCTTCTGATCCCTCACCAAAAGTGCCTTTAATAGGCATGTTTCTACTAACATTCTGATAATAATGTGTGTATTGTCTTTAATAATATAGGCATTCTCTACCACAGTCCTCGCTTTCTTTTGAGCCCTCACTGGCTGAGTGATTAGGATCCATATTTTTACAACCTGTTAGAGCCAATGTAGACTTCTTACATCATGCTTCTCAAAAGTCTTTCAGTCTCTACCCATTAACAGTTCAAAGGCCACTTTCACATTTTTTGGTATTTGTTCCAGCAGAACTCTACTTCTTAGCACCAAAATCTCTAACATATGGCCATAGTAACAAATCAGAATGCTGACTGCAATATAATTTAATGAAGGTCACTACTATTATCATTAGTTTTGTCCCTTTTAGAGCTTGATACTAAAATAAAAATCAAACCCTATTCCTATGCAATTTTAGCCAATATTACTTTTCTTAGTACAAATAAGGAACTTCAAGAGAAGGCTAATTCCAGAATAATGAAAAATTTGCACTTATGCAGATTGGATATTGTATAGGGTTTAAAATAAAAGTCATAAATAGGCATTTTAATCACAAAATTAACCATTTAGTTGCCTCATTTCAGAACCTCCACTTTTATTCTTTCTCCCTCTTTCGAGGGATTATGAAGTTCTTTATTACTCATGTAGGCTTTTCTCTCAGGTGTGATCACTCTGCCTGTGTCCCTAAGATACAGGTGGCACAAGTTGGCAGCTTAGAGCAATGGAGAGAGCACTGCATTGGGAATCCATAGACTTGGGCTAAACCCATTTTCTGTCATTTACTCTGTATATGTTCTCAGGAAAGTGACAATAGTTCCAAGATAAAATTCACAATCTGTGGAATGAAAATAATAACTCCCCTATCTACCTCACAGGGTTACCGTGAGGAAAAAAACTAAGACAATATATGTATGAAAGGGATCCCTTATGTGAAAGTGATAAGAAAATGAAACCTTACAAATATTAGATAAATTGGTTATCTCTCCTTTAAGATCTTCTGGGAATATAGCCTGATGTAAGTCAGAAGAGTTAAAAAAATAATTGAAAGATAAGAAATATGGGTCACATGATCTTGGAAAATTTCTGCAGTAGGGTTCTCTGACAAAGAGCTTTCAATGGACAAGAATCTGGATCTCCAAGAGAAAATGCCCTTGAAGCTGTACCTTTAGGAAGCAGGAGAAATTGAATTCATCACATCTGGGGCATAGCCAGGGCCATTAGGATCTCTGAGGATGACTTACCCAATCCAAGAGTGGGAAAGGTGGCAGTGCATATATAGGATTTTCTCTCCCATCCAAATTTCTGCCTTGTCTTAAGTCTAGGGACTTACATGGGAAGATATCTCTCTTAATGGTCAGACTTGGTCCTTTATCAAACTTTTCTAGGGACAAATCCCTTCTCAAATTGTTAGCATTTTTTCCCCTTGCTACAGAAAAGTTTTAAGCAAGCCCACAAATTAAGTTTCACCTGAAATAATGTGAAGCATGTTGTGAAGAATTTATCTGTTTCAGGACAGTCTTGCATTGTCCCCAAATCTACATTTTTTCCTCACTTTGGGCATGACTTTCAATTCTTTACTGTTGCAGTGAAGTATGGAAAGTTGAAATGCATGTTCATAAAATCCATGTTTGTGCACATACATATTCATAGATTTCCCTGTATACTTTTATTCATTCTGAATGGTATATATATTTCAGATTTTCTGAGAATGTCTTCACTTAGATATTCTGATTCTGATTAGTACTCATAACTGGGGGGGGGGTTAAAAAGAATTTAACCCACAGTTATTGAGATTCTTCAGCATATTAATAAAATGCAAAAAATAACAAATATTTTGAATTGAAGTTAGATCTCCTTATGTCCAGATTTTGTCACCTTATGTTTCGTATATTATATATTTATATATCTTTTGCTGGTAGTGCTTTGTTCAATGGGCAATATTCACGGCACTGAGGGAAATGAAGCTTGACCAATATACAGATGCCTTGAAAGAAACCAATGAAAGGTAATGAAAACCATCTGACATTGATAGATGTGTGCAAAGAAATTGCTAATTTTGAGACCCAGATAGATTTTTCTTTTCAAAGGAAACAATTTCTAAAGATCCTGCAAGTCTGTACCTTTATGCAATGAAAATGACAATATTCTGTATACCTGATTTACTTCTTCTTTTCAACTAATTGATCTTCAGTTTCATCTAGGGTCCATCTCCTTTAGAAAGGCTATTTGAAAAGAAGGTTGTAACAATCCTGGTTTAAACATTTCTGGCCTTCCATGTGAGTGCGAGATGAGAGTAGAAGTTTATCAGAGACTTTGAGTTGGGTTCTTTGAAGACATACCTAACTGTGAGACTAAACATGACAGGCTGTTCACTGGTGGTAATTAGGAAAGTAACTAAAGTTAATACTAAAATTTTTGAGATTTGATTTATTCGTTAACTGACACTAACCAGATTTGATCCCTGTCTTCCTAAATGAGGGCATGCAAAACAGCAGAATCAGGAGGCAGAACCTGAAGACAGAGTCCCGAGGCAGAAATATACAGAGAGAGACTTGTAGATTCACAGAAAAAGTAGGGAGGGTACCCAAAAAGGAAAGAGACTACCTGTTGATTTTGCTCTCCATTAGCCTTTTGAACATGCTGTAGTATGAAATCCGAAACATCTGGAAGCAAATTTTAAAATTCCGTCAATTATATGGGAATTAACTAATTTCTAAATCTTAATTCTATAAAGTATGTAATCAGGTGAATTTGTTGAGCTTTCCTTCAAGTAGTTGACCTTGCTTATGTTCAAAAAAAATATTTAACGAATTAAACTTAGTCAGAAAAAGGGGTACCATTAATAATCCGACATCAGATATTGTTTCAATGGGGCCACCCATTCCAATTCACCCTGAAAGAATCACAAATGCTCAGTCCTATAGTACTTTCATTAGCTGATCATTATTTCAGGCAGCCTTGCTGACAAAGAAAAATCTCTACCTGTTTTATTTAACAGCCTCCAAATTTTCTCTCTGCCAGATGGGTGCTTACCTAATTGCAAAGCAGATTGTGTCTGTGTCTACAAAAGCAAATTGAATTGGAGACTTGAACATTAATCTAGAGGCCATATGTGTGTGTGCTGTCCTAAGTAAATATGACAATAGCATCTAACTATCATTAAGCTCTACGCATCTGATGGTAGAGCTCTATCTGCATTGATTCCTCTATACATCAGCATTTTTCTAAGGGTAAAGTTAGATTATCTATCTCAGAGTCAGCTGGTGACCTTCTTAATTGCACATTTGTGGGCCACACCCAAGACCTACACTATGAATATCTGATGTTGAATGCTGGAGAATTTGAATTTTTAACAAACAGCCCCAGAGATTCTCATGAACAGTACTAGAGGAAAAAAAAATATTCAAGTCACTTATTAAAGAACAGTAAGGAAGACTTTATTCAGGGGACTACTGCAAAGGGATTTTTGCAGTTGGGGAAAGAGCTTAACTCTGAATACGGTAAGGACAAGTGGAGTTTTAAAGCCAACAAGCAGGGTGGAAGTCAGTGGATGGAAAATTATTGAGAGGAAACATGAGGGGTTAGAGAGACTCTGCTAACCCAACTTGACGGGATTTTTGCTGAAGGTAGACCAGGGCAATAAGATATCGAAGGTGGAGAATTAGGAAATTTGAACAGGTATCAAGAGTACGTTAGATACCAATGGTGAAAGGTGAGTAATTTCATCACATAGCAGGGATGGAGGATTTTCACTAAACTGAACTAGCAGAATTATTATTATTATTATTATTTTTAGCTAGCAGAATTCTCGCTAAAACTGGACTAAAGGGGCCAAGGATAGAGCCCAGGGGAGATCTAGTCAGAAAGAGGATTCAGGGAAGCCCGACTAATGTTTGCTTAAGGAGAGACTCTTTGTCAACAGTAAAGTCCAGAAATGAGCTAGTATCTAGAACAGTGGCTCAGTGATTCTTACCACCCAGGGAATACTTGACAATGTCATTTTTGATTGTCACAACTTTGGTTGGGGGACAGGTGCTGCTGGATTGAGGCCAGGAAATGCTGCTAAACATCCTATATGTGGGCACAGGACAGTCCTTGCAACAAAGAATCATCTAGTCCAAATATCAATACTGCTATGGCTGAGAAATCCTGATCTACAGTGATCAATAATTTGTAAAGGCAAACCTGTAGAACACACTGCAATTTCTGGCTTACTATCTATTGAACACAGACCATTTACCTGAATGGAACAGGGAATCCAATTATGGCTTCAGTTTCCCTGAAATTTGTCTATCGTCTCCTTCACATTCGAAGGTTTTTACTTTATTCTGTATTTTAATAGTTCTTTTATAGGTAATGGCAAGGCCAGCTTCCTGGTATGCAAACTGTACAGTCCCACAGGAGCTCATACTTAGAAGGGCCCAGCTTGGCCTAATGGTGTGCTGCTGTTGCTGTCTGCTGTCTTAGTAATTGTCTATCAGGAAGTCCCACATTTTCATTTTGCACCAGAGTTTGCAGATGATGTAGCTTACTCTGGGGGTGATGGTATATTTCTGCACAATTTTTAAACTTCATTTTAAATTATTGTGCTAAATGAGATAGATCTATATTGCAAAGAAATTCTAAGGATTTATCTTGCTCAGGTAAATTCAAAATTCTCCTAGAAAGCAGTCTGAAAATCTGATGGTACAAAGGAAAACACTATTATCAGATGAGGAACATGAATTCACTTTATAAAAAACTCAACAAAGACAGTTCAAAACTAAAATTAAATCAAAGCTAAATGGTCTAAAGAATGAATAGTCTTTCTCTTCTTTAAAAAAAAAAACAATATAAGGTAGAAAATAAACTGGTTTGAGAAATACTTAGGTGACTCATCCTTATCTGACTTTCTGTGCATGAAGAGAAAGCAAAAAGGTAAGAGAACTGTGACAGAAATTGACTGAAAAAAAACACAAGACATTGCCTTATGTTTCCATTTGTTATAGGCTACCATCTATCAGAGGATTGAGGGAGTCTATGAGTTACAATTTACAGCCACTTTCCATAGGAAAATGTGAGTGCTTAGACCAAGAACTTGGCTCTCCAAAATTCAAAGTTCTGATATAGAATAAGGTGTACGAGATCAGCATCAAGGGAAAAGCAAGAAGAAATAATGGTTATGAGATATAAAGTTACCAGAATATAACTTTACTTGGTAGATACTTAATTAAAATCTACTCTAGTATTTTCTTATTTTTATATATAATGCTTTATATTTGCAATACCTAAGTGAGGTCATAAGTTTTTGTGTGAAAGTATTTAAAATAAGTGATAGGAAGTTTACAACCCAGAAATTTACAGTTTCTAGTTGTATGTCTTACTGCTATTTGTGATTCTGCATTCAATTTGTTCAAAGCTCAAAAAGTCTGTTCTGGTTATCGAATGTCAACCAAGTTTGCTTGATTTTTTTTTTCCTTTCCTAGAAGAATTTTGGGTACTTGTGAGCCTGTTCTGAAGATACTTTTAAAAGAACCTCTTTCTTGTCATATAGCTGTTCTCCATTTCTACTTTGATTTTAAACTTCTGAATTACCACAATGAATATTGAGTATTTTCAGGATGTTAATCTTTTCTATACTCTCAGTGGTGGACCAGAGCTACAGGAACAATCATGATGGTTTTCTTCTTCAGAGTGCCCAGACTCTTTCTCAAGCTCTTACACAACTACTTAAATAACTCAAAGACTGAATATTTCACCTAAAATCTATAGGTGGCACTTACACTGGTCTTATATCTTAACGATCGACGAGAAGATATCGTGCCATTCATGTGTCACTGGCTACCAGCGGCATCTGGCGTCCCTTACTGTATTCCCCATTTTAATTCCCAAAGAACAAGCTGCTTTTCCTGAAATTCTTGCCAGTTGGCTTGATAATTAGAGAGTCACTCAGCAGTCTGCTACTGAACAGAGCTAATCAATGGGAGCGTTCAGCTCTCCATCCAAAAAAGATATTTTTGGTTGCCTTTTTGAACTCCTGGGAGCAAACTAATGTTATATCACTTTCAAAACCAATTCTTATTTCTACAAAGACCCTGCCAAGTTTCCTATTATCATTTTGTCAATAGACATCTACTGAATACCTACTTTGTCCCAAGCACAAGAGGTGGCTGGCTATGTTTCCTAAAATACATATCAGGCAGAATACATGGTATGACAAGAATGAGCTTATTATTTAATATTAATGATGCAGTAGAATAATGAAAGCAGTGAAGTATTGCTAAGAAGAATTTAATCCATACAATCTTTCTGAACAAAAAACCAACAATATATATCAAATGCCTCACAGCATGATTCTTTTTTTTTTTTTTTTTTTTTTTTGTGAGAGAGAGAGAGCAGGGAAGGGGCAGAGGGAGAGGGAGAGACAATCTTAAGCAGGCTCGATGCTCAGCACAGAGCCCAAGGCTTGAGGTGGGACTCAACGTGGGGCTCCATCTCAAGACCCTGAGGTAATGACCTGAGCTGAAATCAAGAATCAACACTTAAACAACTGAGCTTTCCAGGTCCCCCAAGAGTGATTCTATTCTTTGCTCCAGTGAATTTATTTCTGGATTTGTTATGAAAATAATCAGCTATGTAGACAAAAATTGTACTTTCTTTTGTAAATGTCAGCAGTTTTGTTACTGTTGAAAATAGAATAATCTTCCATGCCAAATACTGGAGAATAATTAAAATATGCCAAAGTAATTAAATAAAATATAAACATTCAATTATTTAATGGTAGATTGCATTTAATATATTATGAAATGAAATAAGAATTTACATATATAAGTAAAAATCTTAAAACTAAATACTGTATGGTCAGAGTTCAGTCAGGGAGACAGAAAGCACTCTATATTTTCCAGGAATGAAGGGTTTCACTTTTAGCAATTCTCAATAATCCTGGAAAATCTCGAACCAATTATTTCGGTCAAAAGCAGACAAGTGGGTAGTTCTGTTCTACAGTGCCCAGTGGGGAGAGCCATTTTCAATCTCATGAGGGCCCCTGAGTCTCTCTGCCACTTCTCCAAAGAATGGACTTCTCATTTTCTTCTACTAGTCAAATCTCACTTAAGAAACTCTAACCTAGATTCACAGAGAGAAGAGGATTTGGGGAAATGTAGTTCTCAACTAATCGGAGGAAATGCTGGGAGGTAATGGCGAACGGCTGCGTTCACAACTAACAATACTGCACAGTGAGAGAATATGAGGTTTCCCAAGTTTATTTCTCAGTAATGGAATTGTAATGCGGGAGACTGTTACAGTCTTCTTAATATTCTCCTCATTTCCATATCTTTTATAGATATGGACCGAGCATGTCGGTTTTATAATCAAGAAAAAAGTGTTTATGTTTAAAATGAGTACGAACAATGAAAGAGAATATTTGAAAAGAGAGCTTTTGAAGGAAATCCACATTATCTCCCTAATAAAGCATGTCAGCACCCCAGAGGTTTACTGGATACTTTCTGAGAAATCTTATCTGCTGCGGTCTCAAACCCCAAACACAACCATTTCTTCAGTTACAAATACACCATTTCTGCTCAAATATTAGCAGAAAAAGTTTCCTGTGCACCTGCAGAAATAAAGCCTCTCCTAACCCTACTCTGGAAAGTACCTTAGGGACCACTGAGGCACCCATCTTGTATTCCCATCTTGACCATTCAGTCACAATGACAGCAGTCAGATCGGGGGAGGGTCAGGGGGGTGTTGGGTGCTTCCCAGGACGGGACACTAGACTTTTCTCCCTGTATGTCAGGATTTGGGATTGGGATTATGAACCCAGGAGAAATGTCACTAAATGCTTTCACACACAGGCTCCTGGACAGGGCTATCTGGGAGCTTACTTCGTCTCAATTCTTCACTAAACTCTACTTCGGCTGGGAGGTGGATCTTGGGCAGCAATGACTGGGACAGGGACAACCCTAACTCTCAACTGAAGTAGGAAGACACAAAAGAAAAAATTTAAGGGGATTTCAGTGTCGTTGAAGAAAATAAAATCCACCAAGTATGCACAAAAAAATTACATGTGAATAATTCTGCAGCTTTCCCCATCGTGAAACGCTGCAGCTGGAGCTGAGTGCTGGCCCTGTGGATTTCAACGGCTAATGATGAGAACATAGCCAAGGGCACTTAGAGGAGTCATTTAGCTATTTGCAACCTCCCATTCCTCATCTGGAAGGGAAAGGTGTGTGATTACATGTTTTCAAATTTCTCTTCCAGCTCAGGCGTTCTGTGTCTCTGCGGATCCCTCACAGCCAGGACCTGGATGAAATGCCAAATGTGGAATCACGTTCTTCACTCCCCACCCCCCACCACACTTCCTACTCTCTCTCCTCTTTCTGCTCTACCGCCCTTGGGCCATATCCCAAAGCACCCTATACTTGGGATTTTTCCAAGGGCTTCTCTCAGTCAGACTTCATCAGCTCAGTGTTTCTTCCATATCTAATATAATACATAATATGTGCTGCTGTGGTGGTGGGAGCTAATGAGGGAAAGGCTTGCCAGATGGCGTATTTGCATTTTAACAGGGGCCTTCTGGAAACAATGCCTTAGTACAAGGGAGTGCTATAACTGGTGAGAATGCTATCAAACGAGGTAGGCCTTTTAAGGAGAAAGACCGTACAATAAAAGATAAGTCAATCAGGGACGCCTGGGTGGCTCAGTTGGTTGGACGACTGCCTTCGGCTCAGGTCATGATCCCGGAGACCCGGGATGAGTCCCGCATCAGGCCCCCAGCTCCACGGGGAGTCTGCTTCTCCCTCTGACCTTCTCCTCGCTCATGCTCTCTCACTGCCTCTCTCTCAAATAAATAAATAAAATCTTTAAAAAAAAAAGATAAGTCAATCAGAGTTTACCAAACTGAAACTGCGCTCCTATTGTGAGCTCACAATACACTGACAGGGATATGATTGTTTTTAATCTTTAAGGCCTTGGAATTGTACTGAAATGAAAATATTTCCTTACTTTTGGTGGCAAACGTTCATGGTTTTAATGATGCTACTGGACACAGAGGACTAAGTGAATGTCACACTCTGATTAAAGGGTAAACACAATGCTAAGCCACTGCTAAAATAAAAGGCAACCAGTGGATATTTCAGCGTGTATAAAAAGACATTTTATACCTACCATGCTTCATTCTGACTCACTGACTGAGATTGGTATATGATCTGAGGTGTTGCTTAAAACTTCGAGTAAAATTAATACAAGTACAAATGACAGGGATTTGGAAGTCTGGTAGCATGCAGTTAATTCGATATTAAATTAAAGGACGCCTGGGTGGCTCAGTTGGTTACACATCCAGTTCTTGATTTCAGTTCAGGTCATGACCTCAGAGTCATGGGATCAAGCGCTGCCTCAGGCTCTGCCCTGGGCTTGAAGCCTGATTATGATTCGCTCTCTCCTCCACCTCTTCCCCTAGTCACGTGAGTACCAGTTCTCTCTCTCTTAAAAAAAATTAAAATTAGTTTTGCCTTTATGTAAATGCAATCCTTTATTTAGAGGCAGATACCCTCCGGTATTAGATCATGAGTTAGTTTTGTTCTGAATTCTTTTAGGCACAATTTCTTAGGATTTCTTAGCTGTGTTCTGGTAGGGCTGACTCTGTGTGGCAGTGAAGATAAGCAGAGTCAATGTGAGGCAGAATATGAAGGTTCTGAATGCCATCTAATCCCTTCAGTGCCTCTGTTATTTTATTCTCTCTGTGCAGGTCTCTTTCTCTCTAAGAAGGAATTTTTCCTACCTAATCAGCATCCCCTACATGATCTGTATGACCCATCTCTCCTTGATACAAAAGAGTATCATCTTTATCAATCATTATGGTATGGTAAAGGCACTTCTGCTTTTCAGAGAAAATCTCAGTTAAATATAAGGACTGAGAAGTTCTCAAAAGAGCATGCATGAGTCGGTGCCCCTACTCCCTGAGCAGGAACAGCATTTCCTGAAGGATAAGAATCCTTGAGCTCTAAGCCCTAATACAGATTGTAAGGGAGAACACGTCACGTTGGCCTCCTCTTGTCTAAAATAAACCATCTAAAACCCTGCAAATCACTTAACTGTTCATCACAGTTTTTCTCAGTTATTGACTATCCTTCTGAAAACACTGTTCGAATAACTTTTAGCATTATTTTTAAAGATGCGAGCGTGATTTCTTCCTCCTTCTACCAAATTCAAAGACTGGAGAATCTTTTCAAATAATGTTTATAGGTTTTCTTATTGTGTAAATTCTATTCATTCTGCATTAATGAAATCACATTAATCTTCTAATTCATTTCATAAATATGGTCCAAATGGCTGAATCTGTGCCAGACCAGTGCGTCTGAATCTTTCTTGCAATTTGTTTCAAAATTCCTCCTCATATCTCTTTAAAACTCACTGATGCTTTTTTTTAATTATAAAACAACAAAAAATTAGAATATATTTTAGTTTTGAGGCAATGATAATACAGAAAGTGTGTGCCTTAAACATTTTGAATTAACTGGGTCAGTGTCTTTCCTATTACTGTATTATTCAATATTAGTCAAGAAATGAGGAACTTTGGAAATTGCCATGATGTACTTTATCACTCCCATTTAGGCAGTTGCTAGTCTTGGTACTGATGTATACTGGTGACAATTTTCCCATGTCAAATACAAATAAGGTCTTATCCACTAGGCAGGATTTTTTTCTTCTCTTGTCAGAAGCATTGATCAGTATTTCTAAAATATTCCTGAAGAAGAGGGGGTTGAGGAACTTCACTAAGGAACCCAGAAATCTTTTGAGAAGAAGGGAATGCGGAACCCCATCACTCATTCTAAATTATCATCATCTATCAGGTTGAAGCAGGGGAACCTAATGCAGGGACAAGAAAAAGTGAAGTATGAAAAATCACCATGGGGGTAAAAAAGGAAACAATCGTTGGTTGATTCTGCCTCAAGTCTAGTTGTGAAGGGAGCACCTCTCTGTGGCCTATGAAACTGCAGATTCTGAATCACGTTTAGCCTCAGCCTAACAGAGGACACACTCTCTCCCTTAGAATGTGTTCATGTGGCTCAGTCTAATCTAATGTGCTGCTAGGAAGGAAATCCAGGACAGTGTGACAGTGTAAGGCAGCTGACAAAAGAATCATGGGTATAGGGCAAATGTTCCTTCCTAGAGCCTGAAGGATCCAGGGTAGCCTGGGATGGAAATCTTCAATCCCCAAATTCACGAAAGTGAAACAAGCAGCTCAGCTCTACCACCAGTCCTGGGAAGTAATCCTAGAGCAGTGTGATGAGCTCCTGGACACAACTAACGGGATTGTGTTCCATTCAGAGTGAGATGAAGGTGGTCGCAGAAATGGCAAACACTTGGGTGAGCCGAAGTTCTCTTTCAATAGTTTGGGTTTCAGCAGCCAACAGCATTCATTCTTTGGATGGGAAGAGCAATTAGGCTTGCCATCTTGGGAGAAAAAATTACTAAACTTTTTGACAGTTTTGACAGTCTTGCACAGTTGGGATGGAGCATCCTATATTTTGGGATATCTTTGGGGACAGTGTTTTACACACCCATACACTAAAATAGAACACTTCAGATTCCTATATATGTGGCTATTTTGCTAGTTATAATAGAGTTAATTGAACAAAGAAAATACTCAAGTTTCATTAACTTAGACTTTGCCAATAAATTTAAATTACAGATTTTCTACAGAGCCATGCACAATAAATAACACCATAGGTATACTCTGAACTTTTGTCTCCTTGGAGGTTTTATCAGAGGAACAGATAAAGGAAAGGATCCCTTGACAAATAAAAAAAAAAATGAAATGGATCTGATACTGTCACATCAATCACTGCAGTCTTTTATTTTCTAAAACAAATGCTCCTTCAAGAAAATAAAATTTAGTTAACACATATTTTTTGGAATGTTTTCTCAGAACCCCTATTTGTATTCTAATGTGTTCTTTCCACTTATGTGCATATGTTTTTTGACCTCATTTATGGAAAAAAAATTACCACATTTGCTGGCAGAAGAATCAACTTTTTTTTTTGCTGGGTCTTAAACCAAAATATAATTTGTACCCCTTTCCAAAAAAATGTTAGTAACTATCTCAGGCAGGGAGAGCTACCTCCCATATATTTGTCAAAGGATCTTTTGCTTAGTCTCTATTTCTCTGATAAAACCTCCAAGGAGACAAAAGTTCAGAGTATACCTCTGATGTTATTTATCGTGCACAGCACCACAGAAAATTTATAAATTCTAAGTAACAAATGTGTGAAGGTTCAACATACACTTTATGATTATGATACTTTCTTCCCACAGACACAAAAACACCGTAATTGCTTTTGGTAGCCAACCAAAAACAGCCTTGGCTACCCAGGCTTTCTGAAGAAGTCTGTGATATGACTGAACACATTGATTCCTTTTATATTAATCACATTTTTCAAAGCACAGTAACTGCTCTGTGATCACTTTTTTCTTTACTTACTCTACACATATTGGTAACTTAACAGGTCGTCAACATCAGTTGACTCATCAAGCTGTATATACATTTTATGAAGACAAGCTTTGATAACCTAGCACAATAAATCCTGTTTAACCTTATGAAGTGAATAAAGGAACAAAAGAACAAAGAATCCCTTGTTCTTATCAGTGGGATTCTTTGATAAGAATCCAATGATAACTAATGACAAGGGATTCCACGGAAGCTTAGGTCATATAACTATGTCAATAAAATTTCTAATTGCATAAAGCTTTACTGATTTTGTTGCCTGAACAAAATATATGCATTTTGACTGGCTCGATGTTACAAATAATATTTAGGTAACAAAAACTCAAATGACCTTAAGATTCTACCCGTATGGAAACTATTAATCCTTAGTGTCAAGGTCATGCAGAGTTGTACTACTGGATAGTTTCTGGCAATTTTGTAGCAAATTGGATGGCTAGAGATGTACAATAACACTGTGGGCATTGAGTAAGTATCAACTTTTAATATACAAGAGCAAAAGTAGTGAACATAGCTCTAATTTAAATTTTTATATGGCTCACAGAAGCATTCTGATTGCCAAATTTTGGTTTGGAAGTACCATTTAAGTAAAACTCATGTAGCATCTAATGATTAACTATGTATAATGTGTGAAATATCCTATAACATGGTGGTACCAATTTAGACTGTGACAGAACAATTCAACACAAGTAATTCTGTTGGGTAAACTTGATAATGTACTTAACCCATTGGCTTACATTTTTAATCAGTAGGTTGTACATGAGAAAATAGAAGCATGGAAAGATTAAGCTGTTTAAAGGATAATAATTGAGATCTGCATACAGAAAGTTCAACCTACACCACTACATCGTACTGCCTCTCACTGCACTGAGAAGTTATATACTGTGATTTCTTTTCTCTTTAAGTCATGGCTTAATCTGTGTATTTGAAACCTTTTAATCAAGTCTAGAATAACTCATATCCCAGAATAAAAATATAGCAACTACCTTCAGTACTCTAAGACCTATTCAAGGATGAAAGTACACCTCTAGTACACCTGGAGATACGTAGAGTAACTGCCTTCAGTGAGTTAACACTTTAGCAGAGAAACAGACAGTCAAAAAAAAAAAAAAAAAAGGTACAATAGAAATCAAGAGGCAGGATAGTCCTGAAGTCTTTTTCCATGACTAGTAAGTGACAAATCTAGATTGAAATATGTCCCAAAAATCTTTTAAAAACTTTTCCCCAATGCCTACTACTAGATGGTCCTGTTGTCCTGTATTTATGAAGAGGGAGCCCTTCATGTCTAGTCGAGTTGTCTAGTACTCATCTAGGAAAAGTTTCTAATTTTTCCATCCTGTACTGCATCATCAGAGATGTCTACAATTTAGCAAAACACAGCAATTCCTTTGTCTTCAATGCTTTGCAGTACCTAAGACTACTACTGAGTGCAGAAGCAGCTAATAAGAGTTTTAGTCAATTTGAAACCTTCTAGCCAAATCAGGAATACATTGGGACACAATTATAATTTGTCATTTTTGCACTTCATTACAAAATGTTTTCAAAATTCTTCACACTATATTACATAATAATTGGCCTTATATTAACAGTTGCAGTTTCACTTGTCTCTTTTGGTTCTTATGATTCAATTTTTTGCTATATATTCACTTCATATTCTTATGGCTCTAAGGAGAAAAGTAATTGACCAATGGATGAATGGATGGATTGAGATTGATAAAAATTTATCCATAAAATAAAATCATATCATGGGAGGATTTTTATAAGGATGAGTCATGAAATAACATTGGTTTACTATCACATCTAAAATGAAAATGAAATCTTTATTCAATGTTTCCTGAATTTGTAAGGGAGGTTTGTAAACTTCTCACTGCCTCCTTTCCCTTATCCTCACCAAGTAAACAATTGGGATTTAATAAAAAAACTAAAAAGCGATGATTTAATGTATTTTTCTTAGTATGAATTTTATGGCCACATTGCTACCTTCCAAATTAAATAAACAAAAACACATTTTCTCCTTCTCATCAACTTTGCATTTGTTGAATTTATTGAGCCATATATTGTATCATAAACACTACAGAATAATCAAATGTTTTTGACTTTATAGTTCTTGGCGCCTATAAATAAAATATGCTTAAATAGGAAAAATGCAAGAAATTATAAAAATAAAGTTTTTTCCTAGCAGTTATTCAGAAACAAATCATAAATATCATCATAAACAGTCCATAGATAGTCCACTTATCAATAATGAGCTTCCTTGCAGAGTTCAACATGGGTATGGAACCCACACTGAACTCTCGTGAAACCTCCATAATCAAATGTGGTCTTAAGAGGAAACTGTGAAAATAAAAATATTTTAGGTCTAGATAATAGAAACATTCTCCACCCATTAATTTTTCATTAGCAATACCCATGCTTTTTCCAAAAAGGCATAGCAATTGCCACTCCAAAAGAATAGTTGTGACCTCTGTGCAAAGGCATTGGATATCATAGGGTAAAGGACATATTTCAAAAATAAAAGAGATGTTTGTTTTGTTTTTTTTATTAATCCTTCCTTCTTTCCTTCCTCCCTTATTTTATTCCCCATTTTTCCATATTCTCTTGCTTCATTCCTTCAACTTTATTTGACCAGGTTAAATTATAACTAGAAATCAGCATGAATTCAAAGATAGCAGAAATTGATGTCAAGACACTTGCAATGAAGATTGAAATATTAATACTTGAAGGCATTATTCTTCAGAATACCCTAAGTCCTAGAAACAAAGTTGAAACAAATGAATTTTATAGTTGTAAATGTATTGTATCATCTTTATGTAACTTTTAAAAAGATTTTATTTATTTGAGAGAAAGAGAGCACACATGGGAGGGAGAAAGCAGGAGCAGGGAGGGCAAAGGGAGAGGAGTCCTGAAGTAGAACTCCATCGCTGGACCCCAGGATCATGACCTGAGCTGAAGGCAGATACTTAACTGATTGAGCCACCCAGGCACCCTATAACCTCTAACATAAATTGCACAAATCTTCACATTTTTGACATGTATATATTTTTGTGCAATATTTCTATCTCACCAACTGTCTTCAGGACTATAATTTGTCTCTTAAATTCTTGAGGAAGACAACACTGCTTTGATTGCTTATGGGTAGATCACTGATTGGAATGGGATTGGTTGTGCTCTTTAACATATGATGCTTCATTCTAACTTTGATTCAACTGTAACTCCTAGAGCAAGTTGCTCCTTTCCTTGTGGTACAGGAACTACTTAGTATCTTGACTGTTTTGGTGAGTACATGAACCTATACTTAAAATTACATTGCATGGATCTATACACACACCAACACACAAACACTTTCTCTCTCACACACACACACACACCTACACATACACACAAATGAGTACACATGGGGAAATGTGAATAAGATAGCTGTATTATATCAGTGTCAATATCCCAATTTCTGTATTTGATGGTTGTTTTGCAAATCATTATCATTCTTGGAAACTGGGCAGGCCTCTATATTATCTCTTATAATTACATGGGAATCTACCTCTAAATAAAATGTTTTATTTTAGAAGAAATTACTTTGTGTCTTGGTAATTCTACTTCTAGACTATATCCACATTGGTACAAAGCCAAAAATGAACAAACAAAAAAAAACAAAAAAAGGTGAATAAAAGAAAATTTATTTGTCATTGTTCAAAATAGCCAAAGACTGAAAAACAACCTAAAAATTCTCCAAGAGAGGACCAGGACATTTTTGCATCTTACACAATGGGGTTATTCATTGTGTGAGATGCAAAAAGAATGTGAAAGTGGAAAAAAAGTGAAAAGAATGAAGTACCTCTCCTGAAGGGATATGGAACGATCTGCAAGATATGTTACAAAACCTTTTGTACAGTGAGCCATTATTTATTTTTGCAGAAAGATGGAAGGAGGAAAACTGAGTGCCTGGGAAACTGGGGAATAGAGGAGTCTTAGCTGTCTTTTTTGTTTGTTTGGTTGGTTGGTTTTTTTACTGTGTAATTGTTGCAACTACAGAAAGGCATCGCTCAGATCTGCTGGAACAGGAAGCACAGTCAACGGAGGGCCCGAGATGCCACCCTCTGGATGCACAACTAGATTCATACAGAAGCTATGCTTTGCCCAATTGCTCAGAGCTAATTACTGAGCACCATCTCTGTGGTTCTAGTGCTATCTCCACTAATAAGTTATTATTCAGTACTTTGACAGTTTTGACTACAAGACTTCCCATCAGTCTGGCTAAAATTTTCTTAAAATTACTCGGTAATCAGAATCTTCCTAGCAAATCACCCATTTCCTTTCTTAGCTATCAGCCCTGCAACGTGGACTGAAAGCTCTCCCTACCTACTATTGCTCTCTTCTCTACCCTTCATAGCTGTTTTGCCTCGTTAATCTTTTTTCCTTCTAATCACATCTAAGTATCTGCTTTTTGGAGTACCCTAATGAAAATAAAATTTTCATACCATAGCCATATATTAGTTATAAGATTATTAAGGTCACATATTTCAATTTAAAGTAAACATGCATTTATTACAGTAACCTGGCTCATAAAAGTTTTTTTTTTAATACATGCAAAAATACCTGAGGATTCTTAGATTTTCTTTGAGTAAACTGCTCATTCCACACCTCATACAAACTTGGTAGGATTGTTAGTCAAGGTGCCCCAATCATCCATATGTGGAATTGACTGATTTGAGGAGGGAAGCCCAAAGAGGTTGACTTTTAGTTGTTGGTACTTGAACCTCTAAAGCCTCCCTCATTCCTGGGCTTCTGGATGCTTACCTTTCAAATTATTCTCTACGTCTATGAGGTACAATCGCATCTTTCCAAGAACTTTATTTTTCTATGGAAAAAAAAAAAGGTTTAGAAACAAAGTTTCACGAATATTAAAGTAATGCTTTTCTAGAAGAGTAAGTTATTACTGGTATTTGTAACCTGCTTATTTCAGCCTGTTTTCATGACTATAGAATGTGCTCAGAACAAAGACTATGGACTACACAACAATCTGTAAAGAACCTTAACCTCCATCTATATAAAGTATACTTCCTCCTGTTTATCATCTAAAGGAAAAAGATTTCTTCTCTCTTAGGAAGCAAAAACCACATAAAGTGAATTTTATTAAAACATATGCTCCACACTTCAAGATTCTTATATGATCTTCCTCTATCCATACAGCGTCCAGTGTTCTTTCCCTCATTGAGAAACACTTGACTTAATCAATTCTCCCTGGAAGTCTCATATTTTCTAAAATTCTCCTATTAGAGATGTATTTCTTTAACACTTTTTTAAAATTAATGAGTGCCTACTATATGTGATGTTCAAGGTACTTTGCCTGTATTTGTTGTGATACTAACACCATGTTACTTGTAACATTGGAAATGAGATACTCTTAGTCCCATTTTAAGTAGTCAGAGACTGCTTATCAAAGTTAAATAGCTTAGAAAAGGTCACTAGAAAGTAAGTAGAAAAAATTAGAGCCAAATCAATCTTTATTCCAAATTTCATTCTATTTCCACTCTAGTAGAATACATTTCATAAAATGTAGATACTTATGGAAAAGTTATTAATCTATTTAATCAACATTTACTAAGCACCAAGACTGTGGAGAGTTCTATACTATGGATCCTAAGCACAGAGTAGGGACTCCATGAATCATTCCCCTTTGATAATATAGTCTCTGAAACCTAATACCACTCAATAAATGTGAACTATATTCACTTACAGTTTATTTATATTAAGTAAGCATAAGTCATAAATAACTGAAATATAAATAAATTTTATTAGATACTTTCTTCCCAAAAACTAGCTCTGAGAATTGGAATGTTATTGGGGACAGGGAGTAGAACACTGTCATTGGAAGGCAGGCCTATGGCAGCCAGTATTGACAAAGACTCTAGGAATTTACCTGGGTAAAGACCAGGGTACAAGATGTCCACCAAGTGCTTGATGTTTGAAGAGAGAAGGAGTAACAAGAAGACTGATGAAGATGGAAATTTATGAGAATTCTAGAAACCAAAATCCTTTAAGCTAAACACATAGAAGACATCTAACCACTATTTCCCTACTATAAACATTAGGGGCTTGCGGTTGCTACAGTCTCTGAAATACTACATCTAGTTCCTAAACCTTAAACTTTCCCTTACTAAATAACAAACTCCATGAGGGTGAGGCCCATGCTCCTTCACTGTTGCATTCCCAGCCTTTGCCATGGTGTTTAGCACACAATATCACTCAACAAATATTTAAAATTATGAATCTGAATTAATCAACTGAAAGATAAAAGGTATGACCTTCACAATTTGATAATACATTAGAAAAGCATTCCGAAAACTTACCCTGGACATCTTAATTTCATCAAGGTAAACAGTGTATTCATCAATGTTGACAATTTCAACTTGATCTTCATATGTTTTTGATTATGTACTTCCACCATTAAAATAATGTTGAGCCTAAACTTCTGATATAGACCTATCTTTTTTAATGTACATACATGAACTATGTCTGTATATTAAATATTAATATCTAGATTTCTTAATTTAAATTAGTAATAGTTTAATTATTTTTTTCTTCCTATACCCCTACATACCTTTGGAGTAGCATAAAGTTCTACATTAGAGCCACTGGTATGAATTCTACATAGCAAGGCATCCAGAAGAGTCAATTAGCTTTTTAGGATTCAGTGAGTACACAGCACAATTATAACAGCTCACTTTCCTATTCCTAAGGCACTACTGCCAACATCAAAAAGAATCACCACTTTGTTCCAACGTTGCAATGTTATTCCACTTAGTGACTGCTCCATTCGTAACAAACTGCGCGGTGCAGTGGAAACAGTACTAGCTTGAGAATCAGGGGACTTGAACTTTACTTATGACTGATTAGCTAAGAAACCTTCAGCAAGGTCCTTATATCTCTAGGCTCTGGTTTATGATTTTGTAAGTGACAAGAAACAATTATCAATTCTTATATATCTCAAGGAAATAAAAAGTATTGCATCCTGTGACATGCTTGTTGACAAAAGAGCACAAAACTACTTCAAGAGAGGACCTGGTACCAGAATGTAGGATTTAGTCATTGCTAAGACAGCCAAATAAACAGAATTCATTTTCTGGTACCACCTCTCACCCCTCTTTCTAAACCACAATATTTATTAAATGATTGATAATTTGGTAATGACTGATCTCTGCAGAGCAGTTTTTTTAGGAAGAAAATGGATGGTTTATACATGGAATAATTAACCATAAACATTATTAAACACCTACTTATCAATTTTAAACATTAAAGACTTTTCTCCCATCATTCAGGACTTGATAAGACTTTAAAAATCCAGGTTAATAGCTTCAGTGTTTTCAAGTAAGGAATCATCCAAAATGAAGTTTCTGTACATTAAAGACTATTAAGCAAATAAATGTAAAAATACTTATTTCCAGTATATTCTACCAACTTGATTTAACTTTTATTTTTTTTATTTTTTAAAAATTTTAAGTAGGCTCTATGCCCAGAGCAGACTCCAACATGCGGCTTGACCTCAGGACTCTGAGATCAAGACCTGAGCTGATATCAAGAGTTAGATGCTTAACTGAATAAGCCATCCAGGGGCCCCAATTTAACTGCCTTTTAAAAGGTCCACTATTTTAAAAATCTTGTTCTGACTTAAACTAACTTAACTAATTAAAATGCACTTACTTGTATCATCATATAAGAACAATCACTTATATGACACTCTGAATATTTCAAAGTGCTTTCATATAAATTATCTTAATTTTAGTGACTTACATAAGAATTAAATAGCTAGTGAATTAACTGGAAAACAGTTTTTTAAACTTACTCTCTGTCAAAACTCAACTGTGTCCTAAACCAACCTAATTTCAATTTTAAAAGTGTAGACTATCTTTTAAGATAACTGTTAGGGGCTGAGAGACATTTATCTCATTATTTAATTGTTTGAAATAAGATCTGGTCAACAGGTTTCTGAAAACAAAATTAGAGAGACGGTTTTTCATAGAGATTCACATTTCCTATTTTGATGAAAATTATTTTCCATGCTAAAATCTTGTGGGAACAGTAATCTTTTGCTTCATAGATTTTTTCCATCTAGAAATGTCTTGCTCTACCCTTTACAATTTCCTCATTCACTTCATCTTTTTGGATCTCAGGTGAAAATATACATTGTCATTCTACTTTTCTTTTTTTCTTTTTTGTCCCCTGGCTGTTTTTATTTCTTCAGCCACACTACAGTAGAGATTGCATTATTTTAACATGGGAAAACCCTGGGTATAGGTGTGATAATGCAGCAAACAGCAATACTACATTTTCCGCAAAAAGTGTGGAGATTTTATCTCTACAGAAAGAACTTTAAGTTTAAATAAGACTCTCAGATTTAGAATTTATACACTATATATTCAATCATATACTTAGTGATTTCATGTTAATGCCTCTTAGAGCTTTCTTTTTCATTACAGTGTTAGAGATTTTCTCAAAAATTTCAACAAGTTGACACTTTTGTCTGCCACTATGGTTTTACCTATCAGATTGATGAAGAGGTAAATTACATACCTTTTTACACCTGCCAGAGCTGGGATCAACATCAATAGGAGAAGTGGCCAGAGTAAGGAAAGGATTCTATTATTTTAACTCTTGACCTAGAAAATAAGAGAAAATTTCAGATAATCTGCATCATTTTCCTTCAGAGGACATCATAGAATTTTAACAAGTTTATTAAATAGGACCTGCTCACTATCAGTTTTTACATACAACCAAAATACATTTTTTAATTATAAAATATTTTACCTTCATTGTTGAAATATGCAGGAAACACAATAAACTTCAAATAAAAAAAAGTCACCTGTACACTCACACAAAGAAAGCACAGGCCCCCACAATTCTACTAACCAGTTCTATTGAACTATTCATTAAGGATCTCTGTTTCTTAGGGACTTCCTTCATATAGAGCCTTATTACTGCTCTGATTTAGAATCTCTGTAAAATTCAAGAATTTTCTGTACTTCCTTCCTTTGAGCACCTATTGCTTCTGTACAGTTCTTGACATGTATTTAATATCCTTCACTAGCTCTCAATGCTGATGAAGCCTTGCCCTACTGTTTATTTCCCCTTAATCATTTCAATCAGGTTAGGAAGAAAGAAGCAAAACTATGTTCATGTCACAATATTCTCCAGAAATCACTAAAGATGCTATGCTTTGAAAAATGAAAATTGAATCAATATTTTCAGCATTTTAAGAAAATTATTTGGGAACTAAAGATCAACAACAACAACAAATTCTGCTAGGGAGAACTACTTGCCAAAGAATGAAACTGGACCGTTTTCATCTTTTTTTTTTTAAGATTTTATTTATTTTTTTGACAGACAGAGATCACAATAGGTGGAGAGGCAGGCAGAGAGAGAGAGGGGGAAGCAGACTCCCCACCAAGCAGGAAGCCAGATGTGGGGTTTGATCCCAGAACCCTGGAATCATGACCTAACCTGAGGGCAGAGGCTAAACCCATTGAGCCACCCAGGCGCCCCATGAGCCACTTTCTTTAAGCACACACAAAAATAAACTCAAAATGAATTAGAGAGACCTAAATGTGAGACCTGAAACCATAGAAGAGCGCACAGCAGTAATTTCTCTCACATTAGCCATAGCAATATTTTTCTAGATATGTGTCCTGAAGGCAAGGGAAATGAAAGCAAAAAATTAACTATTGGGACTACATCAAAATAAAGAGCTTTGCAGAGTGAAGGAAACAATCAATAAAACCAAAAGAAAATCTAATGAATGGGAGTAGATATTTGCAAACGGCATATCTGATAGAGGATTAATATTCAAAATATATAAAGAACTTATACAACTCAACACCAAAATAACAAATAATCTAATTTTAAAATGGGCAGAAGACACGAAGAGACATTTCTCCAAAGAAGACATACAGATAGCCAACAGACATGCAAAGATGCTCAACATCACTATCAGGGAAATGCAAATCAAGGCCACAATAAGGTATCACTTCATACCTGAAAGAAGAGCTAAAATAAAAAACATAAGAAACAACAAATGTTGTTAAGGATGTGAGGGGGGGGAAAAAAAGAAACCCTCAGGCTCTGTTAGTGGGAGTGCAAACTTGTGCAGCCACTATGGAAAATATTATGGAGGGCCCCCCACCCCAAAATTAAAAATAGACCTACCCTATGATCCAGTATTTGTGCTACTAGGTATTTACCCAAAAAATACAAAAGTACTAATTCAAAGAGATACATTCAAAGAGATACATAAACCCTCATCTTTACAGTAGCCAAATTGAGGAAGCAGCCCAAGAGTCTGTTGATAGATGAATATATAAAGAAGGAGTGCATACATAAAATAGAATATTGCTCAGCCATAAAGAATGAAATCTTGCCATTTGCAACAACATAGATGTATGTAGAGTGTACAAAACTAAGCAAAATAAGTCAGAGAAGGGGAAATACTATTAGATTTCACTCATATGTGAAATTTAAGAAACAAATCAAATGAACAAAGGAAAAATGGGACAAACCAGAAAACAGACTCTTAACTATAAAGAACAAACTGATAGTTACTAGAAAAAGGTGAGTTGGGGAATGGGTGAAACAGGTGAAGGGGATTAAGAATATACTTACTACAGTGTACACTGAGTAATGTATAGAATTGTTCAATCATTATATTGTACACCTGAAACTAATATAACACTGCATGGTAACTCTACCGGAACTAAAACAAACAAAAAACCTCTAATAAAAGGATTAATAACATTTTTATCATAGACATGTATTGATTTTAAAAATTAAAAATAAAGAGGATAGTGTCAAGTAAGTAAACTAAATATATCAAATACAGGTGACAGGAAGAGCTAAAAGTCCAATAAGGAAGGAGAAAAACAGTTAGGATAGATCATTATAGTATAATTTGCTTATATAGTCTCAGGAGTATTAATGTGTCTCAAAAATTCTAGTCTTTATAAAGGAAATAAGAAAACCCAGAATATATGTGAATTTTTATTTCATTTTACACAGAAACTTTCAACAAGAGCAAAGAAAGACATCATAGTCACCTATTAAAAACTTGATGAGCATGTTCTCCAAAAACCTGTCTATCAAATATTCTGAATTATTCCTCAGCAAAAAATCACAATGCTTTTTTTAGTTATGTTTCTTGCAATGTTATCCCTCACAGTGTCTATTTTACAAGAAACTTAAATTAAAATGGATGTGTAAAGTCAATATGCACCTGTGTCTACAGGAAAAATGAGCCATAGTAGCTTTAAGAGTATCTTAACAAGGACTCCAAAGTGGAAAGCTGAGAATGTATCAACTGCAGCATTGTAGCAAATTGAGGAGATGGTGAATGTATTCTTAAGGGGTATTCCTTCAAATTAAGGTTGCAGTAGCATATTTATTCATGGAAGATATTAAAAGTGTTTTTTAAATTCCATTAATAAAAGTTGTTATAGCTGAACTGATACTTTACAGATGTTTCAGATGGCAATTCAATTTCTAACTATGTACTAAATGCCTTTAGTTTTTAAATAACATAACAGATATATTTAATCTAAACTTCAGTTTTAAACCACATCTGTACAGAAATCATATTCCCCATAAAAATTAAAACTGTTCTTTTAATGAAAAACATGTATTTCCCTTTCTTGATACACTACTGTCCTACTAAGTGGGCACTGGATAAAAAGCACCTCCCTACCCCCACCAATCAAGCCCCCCACACACGCATGAGTTTGTCCCTCTCTCTCTCTCTCTTTCTTCCTCTATCACTATATGCACATCATTTAGGTACTAAGAAGCTGGCTACAGACTTTTGCAGAAATGCCATGTTTGAAATAATTTCCAAAACTGTTATTTTATAAAATATTATTTTTCACCAGCAGAGTCACCAAATTACTGGTACTTGAGACATTGTCTTAGAATTTCTATCATAATAAGGAAACAGGAAACCCACACCAAAAGGCTTCCCCCATATATTCTAGAAGCCATGCCTGGAGAGAGAAGTCCAAAAGACCTCGTCAGAGTACCAAATAATTATGGGATCTCACTCTTTAAATAATTAACAACATAAATTTAAAACCCATTGTGCTATTTTTAATTCTTATTATCATCATCTTGGAAATGGAGTTTAGGATATATTCAACAACATAGTTGGGTACCATTCTGATTTTACATATTCCATGAAAAATTTTTTAATAATCATTTAAAAACTTAAGAGTATGATTATATTTGCATGGCCATTTCAAAACATTACATATTCTAGAATTTAATAGGCAGTATACAGAATTCTACAAAATGCAAGATATCAAAGGTGTGAGTTTTAAGAAACTTGACCATTACTCATGGCACAAATACCTACTCCATATCACTGTGTGATTCTTTACAGAAGTTGCTTTTTATTTCATATTTTCCTGCTATTTGAAATCAGAAATAATCAATCTTTTCTTACATATTCTCGTAATTTTGTCCAACTCATTTATAATATTAAACTATAATGGTATAGTTAAGCACAAAAAACAAGCAAACATCTTGCTCCATAGTGTATATCCATGTGAGGGACTTAAACAATGTACAATGGAATGTTACTTGGTATAGGAGGGTAGGTAATGAGTAATAATACAGGCAGGGATTCTATGAAGGACAGTAAGCCTGAAAACAATTTCATTTGCAGCAAAATGTCAAAAAGAGGGAAAATATTCTAGTAGGGTGAAAGAGGAAAGGCAGAACAAAAAGAAAAAAAAACGTACAGAGCTACTAGAACTGAAAAATATTCTGTTGCCATTAAAAAAATACTAATTATTAAAGTATTGGCTAGGTATGGGGCTTAGCAGTGATGGGCACATAAGATCTGGCTTCCAGAACAGTAGCCTTCTTTACAGTGCCCAAACATTTATGAATTTGCAACAAGCCAAAGTCAGAGGAAATTTTAGCATACAAGTCTATTCTTCGCATATGATACTTGGCACACATAATATACATTCTTCTTTGGTAATCTTTGATAGTATTTGGTTAGGATTTCATTCTGAGTCAAACAGAGTTCCCTCAAAATTCACAAGTACTTGGAACTTCAAAATGTGACCTTATTTGGAAATAAGATGTGTGCAGTTGTAATTAGTTAGGAAGATAAAGGCATACTAGATTAAATCAATGGCCACTGTCCCATTAAGAAGGTGTTGTGAAACATAAAGATACCTAGAGGGAAGAACATCATGTGAAGATGGAGAAAGAAATTGAAGTTATTCATCTACAAACCAAGGAACACCAAAGATTGCTGGAAGTTACCAGAAGTAGAAGAAATATATGGAATAGATTCTCCCTCAGAAACTCTGGAAGGAACCAAGTCTGCCAAAACCTGCAAATTTCTGATATTTTAAACTATCCAGTTTGTGGTATTTTATTACGTCAGCCCTAGGAGATTGCTAGCATGTGCTAAAACACAATACTCTCCATACTATACTATATTGCACAAATACTCAGGAGTATTGGGCCACAGGACCAATAAACCAGGGATTATTCTAAATTAATTGCTAAGGAAGTAGTTTACAAGAATGTTACAGTGATGTGCCATAGCAATCTAATGGAATGCCTGTGTTAAAATACAGTATTTTCAGAATGAGAGCTAATGGTTTACATAAAAAAATTTTCACATCTTTTTCTAAGTCCAGCCAAGTATATACCACAATCTCTATCTTTTGTCATAGGAATTTTTTCCTGTAATCACTCAGATGATTTATTTTAGGACCTATAATTCCCAGCCCTCCTAAATACAGCTGAAATAATAGAAAATTATCAACATTTTGTTAACCCACAGAGAGTACTCAACAACTGACAATTCAGAAATTATTTGAGCAGCCTGGAACTAGCAAACAGAGACTTGGGCATGCCTCAAATATAGTGTTGTCACCCCACTGCCCCGATGGAGTTAGTGACTCAGTCCTTCCCCCTGGCCAATCCCTTCTATGTTTCTTAAGTCAACGACTAAAGCCAGAGAGATAAAATCAGTAGTTGTTGTTATCTTTTTTGCAACTCCTGGGAAACAAATGGCTGTTCAGTCTGTTGATTTCTTATCCAGTCTCCTTTCCTGGCCCTATGAATCCAAATCTCAGAATCTGGACAATTCTTCAATGAAAAGAACAACTAACTTTTTTTTTTTCCCCTTGCGATCAAAACCCTTTTTTTTTTTTTAAACAAATGAACAAAAAACATCTCAAATGTCTGATTTCCACTCTCCTTTTTTGATTCACAACACTTGGGCACTGATATTCAGGTAGTAGTATACTCAGAAATTATCATTATAGTATATTTCTATAGTAAATGCCTATAATATATCAGTATATGGTATATGTAACATTATTATTTAGATAATGTTTTTAGGACAGGTACTACAAAAATGCTTTAAATATAAAACAAAAATAAAATTAATAATATCTGGGAGAATAGAAAATAACTTTAAAACTACTTTACCCTAAAAAAAAAAAACAAACTACTTTACCCTTTCCTACCCTCATGTCTCTTTAAACTGTTATAAAAGTAGATACTGTAACATGCTTCACTAAGTATACATTTGTTATTTTGTCCATGTAAAGTCACATTTCTACATTTTTACAAATAAAAGCATTTACAGAATACTATAACAAATAGTTTTCAATGTAGGCACCAATTGTGATAAGTATGGAATAGATCTTAATAGCCACTAGGGCAGGAGAAAGCACTGTCATTTATGGGAATAACTCTGGAGAGAGAATGATAAAAGGCTTGAGGAAGGGGGGGGCAAGAAGTGGAAGAGAGGATAAAAGGGAAAGGGAGAACTGTGGAGGAAAGGTGAGGGAAGGGAAAGGAATGGGAGGATAAAGAAAAGAAGTCAGGAACAAAATGGGAAGGAAAGAGGGAAGAAAGAAGTAAAAGGAAAAGAAAAGAGAAAGTACAACCACTTAGAAAATATTTGTTGTCTTTATTTCTTTTTTTTTAAAGATTTATTTGAGAGAGACAGAGATAGTGACAGAGATAGAGCACAGGTGGGGAGGAGACAGAGAAGGGGGCTCCGCATTGAGCAAGGAGCCCAATGCAGGACTCTATCCCAGGACCCTGAGTTCATGACCTGAGCCAAAGACAGACACTTAACTGAGTCACCCAGGTGCCCCTATTGTCTTTATTTTAAAAAATGGGTGGAAGGGGGAGATAGAATAAGGAATTGTTATGGCCAAGATTAACTAGTTAGGATCTCCATTATGTAAAACTTGGTTCAGACCCCGTAATACAAGGGAACTATAGAGTTCACTGATAAAGATATACAATAAATGAATGTCAGATTCTCTGTTCATTATGGTGTTCACTTTTCATGGTAAGAGAATGAAACTAAAGAATGCTAATTGATTTTCAAAACGTGGTCCCCAAGATCTGAAACAGCATCACCGGGCAGCTTCGCAGAAATTCAGATTCTTAGGGGTCAGAGGATACCCACAAAATCAGAAATTCTGGGAGTTGGGTCCAGAAATTTGTGTTTTAAATGATTCTAAAACATACTGAGGTTTAAAAATCTCTGTCTGAGGGACGCCTGGGTGGCTCAGTTGGTTGAGCGGCTGCCTTCGGCTCAGGTCATGATCCCAGCGTCTTGGGGTCAAGTCCCACATGGGGCTCCTTGCTCGGCAGGGAGCCTGCTTCTCCCTCTGCCTCTGCCTGCCACTCTGCCTGTGCTCGCTCTCTCTCTCTCCCCCTCTCTCTCTGACAAATAAATAAATTTAAAAAAAAAATTAAAAAAAAAATCTCTGACTGAAACCATATCTTTTCAGGTAGAGCAATCTGCAGACTTTTCTCAGATGGAAGTATAATAATGTTTCCAGAAAGGGCACAGGACTCAGATCAACTGACATTAGTTGAAGTGAATGCTGGCGAACCAACTTTTCTAAAATAAAAATCTAAAGCTACAGATATAGTCTTCCTTTTTTCCTTGCATTTTTCAATAAGGCATGAATTCATTTATAGCTACATTTCTAATTCTTCTCTGCCCAACACCCTAACTTCTCTCAGGATCCTCTAGTCAGGGCCCTTCAGGCTGAACTCACTGAGGACTGGAGTTCCAGGGATGATGCATTTTGAGACCTTATCTATGAGTGTCCTTACGGTTCATACTCTGGACATTCAGGATTACAGTCCTCCCAGAACATGGAACAGGGGTTTTCTACCATGAGACAAAATCAAGACTTTGCTAGGCAGCTAAAAATCTAGATGACTGTTGGATTTCCCCATCATAAGATTTTTAAGTCTTATAAGCTTTTACTGAAAAAGTATTGCTGTTGTCCGTTTTGACCACAGTCATAAACAAGTTGTGTGCTAGAACAGAGCCACATCTTTTCTTCAGACTTGAATATTTTTTTTTAATTTTTAAAATATATTTTATTTATCTGAGAAAGAGAGAGCAAGAGAAAGCACAAACAGGGAAGAGAGGGAGAAGCAACCTCCCCCCAATCTGGGGCTTGATCCCAGGAGCCTAAGATTATGATCTGACCCAAAGGCAGCAACTTAATCAACTGAGCCACCCAGGTGCCCCAGAACTGATTAATTTTTAAAGAACTGCAAAGTGAGGGCACTTGGATGGCACAGTCTTTTGAACCTCCAATTCCTAGTTTTGGCTCAGGTCATGATTTTAGGGTCATGAGATCAGCCCTGTGTAGGGCCCCATGTTCAGTGCGGAGTCTGCTTGAATTTCTCTCTCTCCCTCTCTCTCTGCCCTTCCCCCCACCATGTGCTCACTCTTGCACACACTCTCAAATAGATCTTTAAAATTTTTTTTTTAAAAGGAACCTCACAAGTCAGTTGTAAAACATGGCTACTCAGAAGAAAATATGTAAATAAACATAGTAATAAAAAACAAAATCTATATATATACTAAAATACACACACATGCACTGCAATATATACTAAATATATACTGAAATACCTACTGTTTACTAACCTCTGTGATTTAAGGTCATCTACATCGATTGTCCCCAAACATCATAACGCTATGTAATGATGTATATTGTGCATTTCCTCCCAATTCTGCATGCAGTGACATCATGTGTGTAGTCCACATCAGTCACAGGGGTGTATTTATACCAAATTGACAAACATTACAAATCATGATGACTTTTTCTCTCTTGAGAGTCAGTTGTTAAATATTTACCTGCACACCACTGGCTATGACTAAAGATTTCTAGAAGTCCTATTAAAAACTGCTTTTGAGGAACAGACAATAGACACTATGGGAAAACTACCATAAAGAGAGGAAATGTCATATAGTCATAAAAGCCAAAGTTATTCTGTTAAAAAATTTCTTATTCAACTGATTGTAAGATAAAAATAAAGCATTGGCATTTTTTCATTTATAAAAAAGTTACTGTACAAAAGAAAGCATACATGGCTAAAATGCAAACTTCTGGTAAATGTCTAAGATTTATTTCTTATTTAATAAAGCTCCAGACAGAATGGTATTACTTTCTCTCTTTGCTGATTTTTATCCATTTGTTTCTCCCTTACTATGATGACACTTTCATTCACTTTAAACTATACCTCTGCAGCTTCTTTTCTGAAAATGTGAAATGTCCTTTTGAAAATCAGCTCTTACTAGTGAGTGTGAAGTAAATGGTTTCTTTTTGTCAACCTTTTAAAAAGGAAAAATAAAAGGATAGAGCACAGTGAAATTATTGAAGCAATTGAACTGGCATGTTTCATACTTCAAATTAGTATTGTTAGGTGACTCTGTGAAGATAAAATCTCCAGTCTTGAGAAATTTGTATTGTGAAGTGGTTTCCTTATCAGTGAGGCTAATGAAGATGTCAGCAAATGGGATGAGGCTTTGCCAGATGGAATTACTTTCACCTCCAGTCCAACTTGGAAAAGGTGTTAATCAGTATATTAATCTTATCAGCAGCTGAGAAGGAGGATTTGGACGTGGCCATTTCTTCTATTCATTAGAAAACCCTGAAAAGATAATTATTCTCAAAATCCATACTATCTATACTATGAAAGGAAGAAGAAAAAAAAAAAGAAACCTTTTGCTAAAGCAAAGACCTTTGTAAGGCAAAGACAAAGATAGATAGATAGGCCAGAAAGAATTCTGAAAGAATTTGTATAGGAACATACCTAAAAAAGTATTTAAAGTTTTCTGGAGTATTCAAGAGATAACCAAGGATAATCATCAATACAATCATCACAACATAGAAAAATAATTATTTCATTGAACATGATCAATACCACAACTGAAAGTGATATGCACATTTGAAAATGTCAAGGTGTAAAATAGAAGCAAACTATACTGCTATAAAGTTTACTGCCTTGTACCCACATTCTGGATATTAAAAGTGGATAAAAACCCCTACCTCACACTATATATAATAATAAATTCTAGTAGGACTGGAGACCTGTCAAAGGTAAAATGATACGCGTTCTAGAAAATAAAATAGCAGAACATTTTCCTAACATATGCTTGGCAAAGATCTTTTAATAAGACACAGAATCATCCAGCCATAAAGGAAACAATTGCTATTTAGGATTACATCAAAGTTAAGAACATCTGTTCATAAAAAAATAAGTTAATAAACATTAAGAGAGTGAAAATGCCAAACACAGAATATGATTGAAGATTTAGGAAATACATATAATAAACAAAGAACTAATACCAAAATATGTAAATAATTCCCATCAATCAATAATAAAAGACAGGAAGACCTAAATTTTAGAAAATGTCTGAAAGACTTGAACAGGTATTTCACACACAAGGTTTTCTAACCTCAAGTTTGTGAAAAGCCACTCAGTATTAATTATTGCAGAAATTTAAATTAAAGCCAAATGAGATACTTTACACAAGAGCCTGAATAAAAATTAAAAGATGGCTAATACAAAGTACAGATGGTGATGTAATCAGAATTCTCATGCATTGCTTTTGTATACCAGTGATGGAAATGTAAATTGATAGAACTATTTTGAAAAACTGGTAATATTTAACAAGTATCCAGTGTAATTTTTCTTTTACTTTATATCCCAGAATGGCAATGGCTACTAGGTCTCAAACCACTAGCTTCGATCAATTAGTAATTGTGATGCAAAATTAACATAATTAATTTTATAATGTGGTACTGTTCATATATGATTTCTTCATGAAACTAGGTTTTTAAGGAGATAAAACAAAGTAAAATACATTTGAGTGACAACTACATATACCCTTAGGTTATGTATAATCTTTGCACCACAAACCTTGCATTTTCTGAATCAACATTCATCAACAGAAAATCCTGGATCACTTGCTTCCCAGATAAGTCATTTTCATTTTTTTAAAAAGGCTACTTAAATGTGATAACCTGGAAAATTCTGGTGAAATATTTCAGGAAGATTATGCTTTCTTTTGTCCACTGCATCATATGATATGCAGCCCCCCCTGTTGACTGGCGGGTCTAACCTTGAGAAATAGTAAGAAGCAAGCTGTATTCTACAGCTGGGCCTTGTTTGCCTAAGGTCACAAAAGCATGATCTCAATCCAGGATAATGGAGGTCTAAATCTTCAATTTATTGAAATAACTTCATTTCAGAAAAATCAGACAACACTGACTTTTCTGTGATCACTTTATTCTTGTGTCAGCCTAAGAATTTTTTGTTTTTCTCTCCCTGCAGTTTAACTGGAGATCCAAACAAAACAAAAAATGACAGGGCAGGAAAGTTAAGAATTTTATTTATTTATTTGACAGAGAGAGATCACAAGCAGGCAGAGAGGCAGGCAGAGAGAGAAGGGCAAGCAGGCTCCCTACTGAGCTGAGAGCCTTATGCTGGGCTGGGTCCCAGGATCCTGAGGCCATGACCTGAGCTGAAGGCAGAGGTTTAACTCACTCAGCCACCCAGGTGCCCCAGGAAGGAAAATTAAGATAGAAGAGAATGAGCCCACTGAATGTGGCTGCACATCATACAAAAACTCAGCCAAGGGTTAAGGAGCAACCACTATCCAAGTCTGAATCCTGACTCTGGGTCATGTCAACCTGGAGGAAAAGATGCTCTTTTCTTCATACCAAAGCACCCTTCACTCTCCTAGGCACATTCCCTAGGGCCACACCTGTCTAGAAGGGCAGACTTTTTATTTGTCCCTTCTCTAGGGAAATCTCAATTGCTCTCTCTTTTAATAAAATCAAATACTCCATGTAACTCTGGACTTGGATAAAAAGCTAGTATCTCTAGACCTAAATATACTCTGAATGTATGCCAAAAAGTGATTATATACTACACATTTGAAAGAAAAAAAAAAAAAAGAAAGCGTTCAGAAACCTAAGTCCCAGATCTGATATTTTCAACAAATCCTGAAATAATCTACCATTTGACTCTCAAACTCCTTTAGCAACAAAAAATGATGACAGTGAAGCCACAGGTCCATCACATTTACATTAAATGAGATGACAGATGAAAAAATGCTTTGAAAATGTTCCAAGAAAGCCTGGGTGACACAGTTGGTTAAGCAGCCAACTCTTGGTTTCAGCTCGGGTCATGATTTCAGGGTCCTAAGATGGAGACCCGTGCTGGCTCTGTGCTCGGCAGGGAATCTGCTTGAGATTCTCTCTACCTCTCCCTTTGCCCTTCTGCTCATGTTGTCTCCCTAAAATAAATAAATATTAAAAAGAAAGAAAGAAAGAAAGAAAGAAAGAAAGAAAGAAAGAAAAGAAAAGAAGGAAGGGAGGGAAGAAAGGAAAGAAAGAAAGAAAGAAAGTGTTGCAAATATTATCCAAATGCAAACCATGACGGCTAGGCAAAAGACATTTTGTTGTTTTGTTTTGTTCTTTACGACATACTTTCTGATTCTGGCTTTTTGTCTGCTTCACATCATCTCCTCCCTCCCTGCTCCCAATATTGCAATAAGGGTTTAAAACCAGAGTCACTTTTCCCATCAGTAGTCACAGGATGCTTAAATTTGTTGTTGATTTTCTTTTTAATTTAATTAGAATTTTAATGAAATAATTGCAACTCTACATACTTTTCATGGTGATTTAGAGGATTATGTTTACTTTGAGGATTTTTTTGAAGTCTTTGGAGGAGAACAGACAATAAACAGAATATGAATAAAATCATCACAGCAACGCATTGAGAATAGTGAAAAGGAAAATGCTTGGGAAATTCTACTTCTACATCAATGTGTGTGGTGGTCTCAAATATCCTCAACAAAGCCATTCAGTCATTTGTTACATTATAAAAAAGGGTGAGCTCTCCAGGGCCTTGCCATTTCGCTCGTCAAATCATAGACTCCATATTCCTCAAAACCCCTGAAACACTTGATCACAATCTCTGAAGTACCATTTCCCTTCGCACTCCTGTTCTGTAATTCCTTCCTTTGGTTGGAGATTAATTAATTTCATTTATTTGAATATTCTTTTGCACTAGGAATCATAAGTGGATCATAAAGGAATACACACACACAAACATATACAGCAGATTTGTTAACTATAAAATATTATGTTAATTTAATATAATGATGATGAAAGTCAACAGAGAAATCTATCATTTTTTAAATAAATGCATGTATTGATGATCTCTTATCATGCTCCAGGATGAGTAACTACATTCATTTAACTCTCACAACAATCCTATAAGAAAGGGATAGTTATCTTTGTCTTTTATATATTACGCAGGAAAAAGGTAAAGTGCTTGTAAGGAGATCACTGGACAAAAAGTCTGGACTCCTAAGTATCAGCAAAGCAATTTGCACTGGCAACTACACCAGACTACACTAGTGGACAGTCTATGAGGTCGACATGTCTAGGCGCCCTCCCTTCAGCCCCACCTGTCAAGCTTACTTCACCTTGCTGTGCCCCAAGTCCACTCTGCCAACTGAAGAAATGGGGTTTCATAATCTGTAATGTTCCTTCCAGCTAGAAAAGTTCATGAGTCAGTGGGAAATATGCCTATACCTTGATGACAAATCAGTTTAAAATGTTTTATTTCTCTGAGCAGCTTACAAACTACACACACAAGTTTTATAAGCCAAAATTATGTATGTATACATTTTAAGAAATCTCCATGGACTTTATTTCCACAGATTGGTTCTTAGTTTTCATGGATTAAAGTGGAAAGCAGCTCATATTTCCAAGTTAGACTTCCAATTACAGACTTTGTAATGCAAATTTAAAGTTCAATTCCGGAAGCAAAAAGGATAAAAAGGAAAACTGAGGCCTTAAAAAGGAGGATTCCTTATTGCCTTCGTGAACTTAATGATTTCTAGAAAGTAAAGTAAGTAACAGCATTCTGATTTACCTTCACCTCCTTTTATCCAGGCCCCACTCAATTCCTTTCCCTAACTGTGTTTGGATATAGCAAATTCATTTTTCGCATGTTCCATTTCTAATAATAAACCAAAAAAGGAGTAACTATATTTTATTACCTGCTTTAAAAGTTTGTGTTGTTTTTAATGAAGTGGCAACCAAAACTGAGTAACAGAGGCTTAATAAAAATTGGCATGTATTAAGCACTTTGCTCCAAGCAGAATAAAACTTTTCATCTAGAATGAGTAAAGTCAATGCCCCTGGTGGTAAGAGGGCAGGATCAAGTCGCACCATCTGCCTGTTTATTACGCTTTCATTCAGGACCTTATGCCTGGCTGTTAGCAGTCTCAGAAGGCAGAAATATCTAACTCTGATCAACCTGCACACCCTCCATCTCCAAGTCTGCTTTCCAGAGGTTCAGCATTTGGTTAAATTCTGAGACTCGGAAATACAAATTTCTGACTTGGAGGCCTCCTTTCATATCCTTTTCCCTCTCGTTAACTTTTCTTTCGTCTGGTGTCAATGACCTCTAATCTCTAATATCAGGAACAAACTTAGTCAATTTTTCTTGCTCACCCATTTTTCACTTGGGCAACTCTGATTAATTATTCAACGTCCAACTTAAGCCTCAACTCTTTTGGGAAAGAATTTCTGGAACCACCAAGACAAACACAATCCTCTCTAAGCTTCTATGGCATTTTTAATAGGAGTGACCTTGAACTATCATTTATCTGGCAAATGTTTATTGGGTGTAGTGGTCAGGGGGAAGGAATATAGGTGTAAAGAAGATAGTGTTCTTATCCTCATTCTTGATATACTTTAAAAAGTAATACAAAACTTTTGTATATAACTAAATAAAATACAAAGTTAGTGAATGATATAATACCAAAAAGGGGGCTGGGGTGGTGCAAGAGCAAAGAATCTTTGTTTGAAAGAGAGGGTATCTTTGAAAACATGAGAACAATTCGGAATATATATTTAATACTCCCACTAGTCTTAGAAGATGGGGAGTACCTTGTATATGGTTTGTAGACAGTTCTATTTCTACCACTCCTCAAAATGCTTAGCATATACCATGACCCAAATAAGTATTGAGTAATGAAATGAATGAATGATGTATTCACCATTAATGAATGATGAAAACTATGATGAGTTACATTTCCACTTTCGATGTCATTATTGGTATATGTGGAAGCTTACCTCAGTTACTTAGATGAGGGAGCGTGCATAAAATATTCTTTTTGGAGGCTCTCTTTCCTTTTTGTTCAATAGGAATAAAAATATCTATCTTAAAGAAACTATCTGGGGAGCTGTAAAGTACCACACGTTAAAAGTATTTAACAACTACTATGTATTTTAAAATAGTGTTTCTTATGGGACACCTGTATGGCTTAGTTAAATGTCCTACTCTTGATCTCAGCTCAGGTCTTGATCTCAGGGTCCCAAGTAGGGACATGAGAAGCATAGAGCCTAATTAAAAAAATAAACAAACAAAAATACGGTTTCTCTATCATGTAGTTTTTAGCATCTGTTCCATGGAGTCATAGACACAAATTATTATTACACTTGTATGGTGTCTTGCTTTCTCTTTTGACTACATTGTTTCTGGTTTCATTGTTCCTGGTTTTATAGCATTCCATATTGGTCTTTTCTAACATTCCTGCAGATTCCATGAGTTATTAAAAACCGTGAGTGATCAAAATTCATTTTCTCTTTAATCATTGCATCATGCTAAATAGGTAGTTTCATAGGTCATTTTACAATTGAGGCAACTGAGGCTTAGAGATGTGACCTGTATGCCCAAGGCCCACAATTATGATATGGCAGAATCTGTATATTATCCTCAATCTCCTGACCTGAGAGTTTAGATGAAACTCTTCATTATAAATGCATCCCGTTCTCTTATTCTGCACTCATAATTTCAACTATTGAATTATTATGGATAGTGGCAGCATAATAAATTGACTTAAGATCCTAACAGAATTGTGGATAAATGTGAATCCTATCTCTCCTTGAGCATATCCAATGACATATTGCTTGTGTGCTCCTGGAATGACAGATCTGTGTTTATATACATCTGATCCATGTGTCTGATCTGGGTGTCCATGTTTGTGTGTGAATGTATGTATAGTATATGTATATTTGTATAAATAAATACAGAATTTATTTTAATATAGAATTTAATTCTCTCATATATTTCATATATAATATATATCTCTACCTATAGAATATATCACACACATTTATAATTATATGATATTGACTGTTTAGGATATAATAGTTTATATCATTATGTGAAGTTAATATTCATTACATAATAGTTCATTATTATATTATAAAATAATTTAAATATTAAATTGACATTTAAAAAGCACTTGTTCCCCCCCTAAAAAAAGTGAAAATGTAAAAAAAAAATAATAATAACAACTTATTTTCCCAAAAGCATTTACAGGTGAAATAATGAAATAAACTCAAGCTTAGGGAGCTCAAATACCATAAGAAATATCACTCAGCTGATAGGTAAAACAAAAACAACATTTTGGGCGCTCAGTGGGTTAGGCCTCTGCCTTCAGCTCAGGTCATGATCTCAGGGTCCTGGGATCGAGCCCCACATTGGGCTCTCTGCTCAGCGGGGAGCCTGCTTCCACCTCTTTCTCTGCCTGCCTCCCTGCCTACTTGTGAGCTCTCTCTCCCTCTGTCAAATAGATAAATAAAATCTTTTAAAATTTTAAAAAAATTAAAAAACAATTTTAGGCTTAATGTCCACAATTCTTTCCATTTTGCCATCAGACATTGTGTTTTACACTGAGTCAAGACATCCCTTCTTATAATTCCTAACCTTTGATCCTCATCCCCAACTTAAGAGCAACCCTCGATGTTTACTCTCTGCACTATAGTAGGCATTAAAAATAAAGATTTTGAATGTTGAATGAACATTGGTTTGAAAGCAGCTGTTTTCCAATCTAAGCAATTTCTGCGTCTTTATTTTCTATATTTAAGTGGACATAATACTTAGAAAGTCATCATCCAAAGGTCTCTGATATGCTTAAAAAGAAGTTGCAAGAAGTATAGGCAATAGACCTGACATACTATATGAATGGAACTTTTTTTTAAATAACTGATTTCAATATATTTCCTTGCATATTCCTCATCTTACAAAATTGGCGAAAGTCATTGTTTAAAAAACCCAGTTAACAAAAAAAAAAAACCACCTGCTTATGTATCTAAGAAAAAAACACTGGTTATAAAGAGTTATCATATATGGAATACTGGTTAATTTTTCTTTTTATAGATCTCAGACTAAAGTTATAAAAGGTGGGCTTTCACCAAGGCAGGGAGCCAGAGAGTTTTGTTCTGTTTTGGAATAGCCTACGTGAAAGGCGTGTTTGAGGAAAAGAAAGTCCTCCAGTCTTGTAGAGCACATCAACAGCAACCACTCTGGTCATTTGTTTCTTAGATGCGAAATCTGGAGGCTAAAGACAGCAAAATGTCTGTGACTCTGGGCACTTCTTCTTGAATTCTCTGAGTTCTGGGAGTACTGTGTGAAGGTGCGTGAGCATCCTCAGTTCTTAGAGAGAGATAGAAGGCTTCCTTTCACACTGCAGTTGCCTGCACAGCACTTCCTCTTACAATATAGTAAATCAACTAGTCAATCCGGGAAGTGGTAGTACCCCAAGGAGCACAGCCCTCATGTTCAAAGAAGTCTATTTCTCTGTTTTGTGTCCTGGAGTTCCAATACAGATTGTGACAATAGGATGATTTGGCTGACCTTACAGAAAACAAAATAACAAAAGGAAAATAATCAGATTTGTTGTGCGGGATGCCGGCAGATGCTGTGAATAAAAACAGAACAGCAGCAGTCAGCCATGTTCTGCTACTGGTGAAGTTTAGCCAATCAATACGGGATCGTGTCTGAGAGCACCTGAATCCAGGCATGAATCGAGCAAGACACATTAGGAAAATTTATCTGTCATTATATTTGCCCTGAAGCTAAGAAACAAAATATGGTCAGTAAATAATCTAACTTGTGGATTTTAGATTCCACTCATTCCCCACTTTACTTTTGTTACTTTCTTTATTGCTGTACAAAATAAAGCAAAAATAACCCTGATTCCCCCCCCCCGTTTTTAATTACAAATTGAGTAGTGAACTTTTACATGCCACCTTTCATTATAAAATATTTAAAGGGTATGTTTCTGAAAAGGATCTTTATACTCCCTCCTTAAAGAAGAAAGGGGCTAATTTTCATTTGCTTTAGATATATATATGTTGAATGCTTCTTAACATACTTCAAAAACACTAAGCAAATGAAACTTAAAACTATACATATAGTGATTTTGTTTCCATTGGCAGGAAGAAGTAGGCATCACAATTTCAAGACTAAGGATTGTGATTTTAGATTTAATCTAAAATCTAAAATGGACTGGCAATTGTTACACCTTGGAAGTTTTCAAAAATGTGTATATGATCCACCCCACTGAGGTTCCAGTTGGGTGGGTCCAGTGTGGATACCCTCACCCCAAACAATGTTAAGTTCACCAACAATACTATTAGTGAGTATATGAAGCAATGAGAATTCCAATACATTCCTGGAGGGGATGCAGACTGATAAATCACTTTGGAACACAATTTGACATTAGCTAGTTAATTTAAAAATACACTTATCTTTTGTTCCAGCAGTTTGACTTCTTGATATATACCCTCAAGAAATTAGTGATTGTTACATAGGTGCAAAAGTGCTCATATTAGCATTGTTCCTCATAGCCCTAACCTGGAAAATGCTCAATAGTCATCACTAAGATGAATAAATAAAGTATAATAAAATCCTATAATTGAATACTATACGAAATGAAGAGCAAACTACACTAACCCATGGCAAATCAATCTCAAAAACATATGGTTACACAAAAGAAACAGGTACAAAACAACACACATAGTGTAATTCCATTCATGTAGAGTGCAACCTCAAGCAAAACTCAAAATGTGGTTAAAGATGCACATATTTGTAAAGAAAACAAGAAATTAGTATCACAAAACTTAGGATTGGTTACACCAAAGGAAGACAATGCATTGTTTACTATTTGGCTTCACCTACTTTTATTTAAAGGTTTGTCGTCCCCCCCACCCCACCTTTGGCTACTTGCATTCTTCTCTTTCATTCCACTTTCCTGTTATGGACCATATTCAACCAGTAAAACTACTTGGTGCTGTGTACATACTGCTCAATACTAATATCTTCTCTTTCTGTATTATTTCACACAGTCCATTGCCTTATCCACCTGCTAGGGAACGAAAAGTAATGCTGTATCCTGCTATGTGAAATCACACTAAATAGCACTTTCAGAAGAAATAGACAAAACACCCACCACTTCAGCTGGAATTTGTGCTAGCCTCCAATAGCCTCTCTGGATTTCGGTACTTTCTCTCTGAGAAATGTTGACTCAATATAAAGTATATCACATGTTCTGTCATCTCTCTCTCTCTCTTTAAGACTGCTGGAAAGGTACTAGGGAGAAGCTAGAATAGTTTCCTTTCTAAAGTGAGCAGACACGGGGCAGTGGATGTTCTGCTTGCTGTGGCTGATTAACACGCTGGGGAAGAAATGTGCAAAATGAGCAGTCCAGACTGTTTCCATGGTTGCCAAGCTCTTTGCATAGAACAAAAGGAAGGAGGCCTCGGAAGGTCCCTCAGTCCTGGAGTTAAGCATGATTGAGTCCTGGAACTGCAGAGGAAAGGGGTATGCATTGCAAATGGAAGCCCATATACACTAATAATCTCACAACCCCGCTGGAACCACCACATAATCACTTGGGGGATGATACACAATACTATTGGACTACTCGACTATAGTAGAATTTTATACAAAACTTGATGGGGAAGGAGATTGACCTTTACTCAGTGCATTCTACACTTGGAACTAGCTAGGCTGTCTTTGTACCAGAAGACATAATCATCCTTTCTCTTAATCTAACAGATGAGAGACTAAGACTCAGAGAGATCAAAGTAACTGTCCCAAGACAAACACCTGAGCCTTTTTTCTCTCCAATCCAAAGCCAGGGCTGCATCTACCATAATACAGACTGTTATCACACAATTGGTCTATGTAAGCCATTTATGGAGCATTCTGACCAAGTGTGTTGTTGGATACTATTTATACTAAGGAAGCTTTTCAAAACATTATCTATATCCCTTTAATGTAGACTCCACTTTGAAAGAAAAGTTTACACCGATATTAAAAATGGCCATGTGCCTTTTAAGTGATTAATTTGATTTTATGTAATGAAGTCTATGAATTTTATAAGTGGCCATGTGCTCCTCTTTGTAATGACCTCAAAAATGCTTAGAGTCAAATTTGGGACGTAGCTCAAGCTCTCAAGCTCATGGGTTATACCTTCTCCCACCCGACCACTTTTATCTTCACTTCAGTTATATCTAGTTTTTCTCGTCATATACTTTTAATTATGTTGCCTTTTGCTGAATCAAATATATTTATGTTAGCAGAGACAAGGCATGATAAGAATAACAACTCTCTTTAAAGTCAAGGTTCATGTTTCAGCTCTTAAAAATTTCATAATCAGGCGGTTAGTCTTAGAGAATCGCTTCCCTACACATGCCTCTGATTTCTCTTTCCACGCTTCTTTTAAAAGTGTCTAATGTGTTGTGTTATAGAGATATCTGCTAGGGACAACTAAAAAATCCATTTCGTCTTGTTATGTCTTTGTCAGAAGAATGAATTCTGCTCTGTCTCAATCCGACCTCTCAAATGTTATGCTTTGACAGACTCTCTCTCCTTCACCTGTCAGACAGTCTTGGAAATAAGAGGAGAAAAACACCTAGTAAATCACTCAGGATGTATCTATATTACAGAAGAAAAATCAAATGCAGGATTGGGATATAGTGATTCTATTTCTTTCCAGGAAAATGGGGGGAGGGGTGGAATTTACACAAGCTTATTTTTTATATCCTGAGAAACACATGGGCACATTGCACTAGTTATGTTTAAATTCTAATATTTGGCAAAAGAGGTTCTATTCTCCTCTGGTCATTCACTTTTGTCACTCCTCATCATACACAATGACTCATGCAGGCAAAAGGTCATCTCTATTACAATGCCAGGATATAATCTATGAATAAATATGGCCTCTGAAATCCCAAAGACATTTAAAACCAGTTTACCACTACAGCATGTTGGGTTATCTTACTCATATTTTTCCTATCAGTTTGCCTGGACCCTCATATGGGCCAGACATAAGTGTCCCCTTCTTAGAGCAATTGGAAACAGAACTTGTATATCATGAAACTTCCTCCTTTTTTGTTGGACTATTTTTTTATTCTCCCAGTTCTGGTGCTTATCACTTCCATGATCTTCTTCATCACTATACGCAACCTTATAACAAAGGCAAAGAGCTATACAGCAAGAGAGGCTCCAAGAGTCACATGTAGGCCTACCTTTGGCCTCTGAGAGCTCCTATAACTGTCCACTCCCAAGTTCTCATCACCCAGAGCACTAAAAATTTTGCTGCACAGAACTGAGCTTTACCCAACACCTAACAGCCAGCACTGATAGCACTTGAGTAATCCCTGTTTCAGTCTCAATATACCTGATGAACTCCAAAATTACATAATTATCACATGTCAACTTAGGGTCAAAATGAAGCATTTGGGATCAAATACAGAATGCAGAATGACAAGAGGTCTGTAAATGATCTCAATGATGAGGAAAAAAGAGAACAAATGAAAATCCAAAGGTGACTCCCACCATCCACTGCTTACTAGGAATGCAGTCTCCTTAGATCCAGGTTGGGGATATTTCCTAGGATAAACCAGTAGCTCCTGTCAGACCAAATCTAGAAATCTGGAAATGCCAATATGCAACTTTCGGAGTTAAAAGGAACATATTCATGGATAAGTGTGAGAGAGAAGATTCGCATCTAGATATAAATAAATGCATTAATATAAACATTACATAAAATATTTAATTATATAATAATTCAACATAGATGCCATTTATACTAAAGATAGATCACATAAGGTATAGATAGTATGTATGTATATATTTTTTTAAGATTTTATTTATTTATTTGACAGACAGAGATCACAGGTAGTCAGAGAGGCAGCCAGAGAGAGAGGAAGGGAAGCCGGCTCCCTGCTGAGCAGAGAGCCTGATGTGGGGCTCGATCCCAGGACTCTGGGATCATGATCTGAGCCAAAGGCAGAGGCTTTAACCCACTGAGCCACCCAGGCGCCCCTGTATGTATATTTTTAAACCATATATAAAGGCTCAGAGAATTACAATATATAGAGTCCTTTAACTACTTACACACACTTACACAAAGCTAGTCATAAAGCGCCAAATCCTATTTCTGAGTTTAATGGTCCTATCTGCCATAATATACTTATCAATTATTTGAGTAGGATCTATATTTGAAGATCATTTGTCATTTTCTTAACAATTATTGGAGTGCTGTACACAGAACAAGTGCTCAATAAATTTGTGATGAATGCGTTATAAAACAAGCCTTCATCCTGATACTTTAACACATGTAAAGAGATGGGATGTTTCCTACTTGGAAGGTTTTAAGTAAAATGACATTTCAAGTAAAATCTTCAGTCAGGCAACAGCAGCCCTGTATGCTAAGCCACTGAAGTCAAGAACAGCAGGAAGCACTTCCTAAAACAGGAGATGAGATCCACTTTCCCATGGAGTAAAAGATTTACCCCATATTTGAATCTCCCATCTTGTAAAAAATGTATTGCACTTGTGTAACCATTCCTGAGTTTCAGTATAGTATCTGTTCAGCTCAACAGGTACATAGGTGGTTGTTTGGAGAATTAAATGAGAATGCATATATATGGTGAATATCAAGCTTGTTACAAACTGAAAGTCCCTATATAAATACACAAATAAAATTTATGATTTAGTCATGTGGCTAATATTGCGATAATATCTATACTTCTACTGTAATGTATTTATGATATGCTTCAAATCAGTTTATCAGATAACAGAATCTTAATAAATGTTAGTTGAATTCACGTGCTTCACCGTTAGCCTATGCATTGTTTAGACCACTATTATTTCTTTGTTTTCCCTTGAGTTTACAAAATATTCACTTCTCCCACCTATCACCATCCTTCCAATATTATATGTATATTCAAACTGCTCTCCTTGATATGTAAGGAATCTGAATATTTTCATTAGGATAATTTTTCCAGGTTCTTTGCCATTTGCTTTTTGTTCTAATACTGTTAACCCATTTAAACTTTTTGTACTATATCCAGTCTGGATAAAATTTACTGAGTGTGTTGTGTTGCAAATATTGGTTCATAAACCTAATTGGAGTTCAGAACATGTTTTTCTTTAGTTGCAGTAGTCTGAGAATGAAAAGGCTTAAATTTTCATCCTGGTTCTGGCCTTAGACAGCTTTATGACAAATGCTAAACTGTTAAACTTCTTTGTACTTCTAGTGCTTTAGCTGTTAAAACCTGGCTAATTATTTTTCTCATTTTATAAAAAATTAGGCATATAAATTTTTAAGGAGAATTATGATTTGAAATTACATGATCTGCATTAATCAGTTAGAGTTTTTTGACACAAGAATGAGGTCAGTGAGGCTACATGGCGGTGGTGTAATCAGTCACACACCCCGCTAATGCGGTTCTAACTTGCCACAACGGTTACGGAAAGTAATTTGTAAATATATAAATCAAGAGCCCTAAAAATACTCATAGCCTTGATTGCCTACTGCTAATCTCAGAGACTATTCTAATGTCATAATTTATGCGACAAATATTTAACACAGTTATTCCTAGTGAGATTACGATAACAAAAATAGACAATGTACTATATAGCAATAGAAGCAACAAATTCACAAAATGAAAAATTAGGTGGTCATTAAAATCATATAATATTTTCACATGGTGCAGTCCTTAATACAATTCATGATAGCTAAAAAAAGTAATGATTCCATGACGATGTAATACCTAAACAATGAATACGTACATAGAAAAAATGGAGTAACACATGCCAAAATAGTAACAATAGCTTTATTTAGAAGACGGGATTCTAAATAAAATTTTTCTAAAATGGGTATATATTTCTTACCCATTGTTTTAAAAAAATAAAGGAAACAAAGTGCTAATAAATTCTAATAAAAAGTGTTGTCAGATTTCAGTTTCAACACAATGAAGCACAGTTTTATAGTATTCAAATCAGTCTAGAGTTTCATGTATGAAGTTGAAATTGTGGGTAGTGGGAACTGTCCACATGTAGGGTAGTTTTGTCACATTGTCAGGTCATTTTGTTTGGTAACGAAATAGTAAATGGCAGTTGCTCTAGAACAATTTTAAGGCCCTTTTAATTCTTGGCACTTACAAGCCTAGAAAATTCCAAAAGTGGTTTTTAGTCTACAACTCCATTTCCATTTGAAGTTGATTTATTTTGCTAGTCCATTAATACCTTCTTTTTTTTTTTTTTTAAAGATTTCACCTATTTATTTGACAGAGATCACAAGCAGGGAGAGAGGCAGGCAGAGAGAAAGGGAAGCAAGCTCCCTGCTGAGCAGAGAGCCCAATGTGGGGCTCGATCCTAGGACCCTGGGATCATGACCTGAACGGAAGGCAGAGGTTTTAACTCACTGAGCCACCCAGGCGCCCCTCCATTAATACCTATTTTTTTTTTTTTAAATTACCTCCTCTACAATTCTAACAATTTAGAGCTAAACATTTATAGTTTGTTTAATAATAAAAATAGTTCACATTTATTGATCTTTGGGAGACACAACTCACTTTGCCAAGCACTTCACATGCATCATCCAGGCAACCTTACCAGATAGGTTGTATTACCCCATTTTACAGATGAGGAACCAATGCACAGGGAGGTTATATGATTTTTGCTCCAGCTCACAGAGTGAGTGTGCCTGGCATTGCTCAAAGATTTGACCCAGTTCTTAAACATAATGAAATGTAGTCTTTTGAATACAATCTTATACTAGGGACTTATCTGCTTATGCCTTGAATGGGACAAAGGACTATTCTCAGTTTTCTTTCTCAAGTGAAAACAATGGGTACAGGAACTTTCACAAAGCTTGGGCAATTTGTTGACAGTGAGAGGTAGCACGTTATTTCCAGTGGAAAATTGTAGTAGGGAAGGTGGCAGTTCCTATAGCTATTCTCACCAATGGAGCCAGAATTGCGTGTCTGTCATTGATTACGTACATATATATATGTATATATATACATATACAAACACATACAGAAATATATATTTTGTATATATAATATATATATTATATATATATGCCATAATAATGTTTGTGTTACTCACACACTTTGAAGTTAGAATCTGAAAAATTGAATGCACAATCTAATTCCCTTCTCTACAATTTAAAAAAAACCAATCTGTCCATTCTGAAAGGAACATTTTAGGCATGGTTACTTGGACACAGTGACCATATGACACCAATCCATCAAACGACACCTGCTGGGGTAATAAGGAGAAAAGAAATTGAATTCTTGACTCTACCTCTACCTAGTTCTGTGGCCTCAGAGAAATTATACAAATTCTTTAAGGATTTCATAATTTGAGAAATTTATAGTGTATACTTTATTCATAAATTGGGTAATTTTTCTATTTTTCTCTTTCAGTGTTACTATGAATTAAAGTCACAGAACATCTGAAACATTTTCTTGATACTTCAGAATAATCTGTTTTACACTGCCCTCACTCTGTGTCTTACCATCATTTTAACATTTGCAATTCTGAGTACAGATCTGAAATGCATTTGTTGCATTCATGGTGTCACATTATAAATACCATACAGTCAGCAACTGGACAAATGCATTCAAGAAGAAATACTTTACAAATATTCAAAAATAAAAATCTTTTATAAAGCAAATGAAATGTGTTTTACGCCTCACTACCTTCTCCCATTGACAACCACCTATTAGTTAAATTTTCTGGAAGTCTACATATTTGTAGATTCATCTCAAGTAATGTGACAGTCAAAATAAACATTAAGAAATTTTTCACTTTGTTGGCTTTGCTAATCTTCAGTTCTTTTGCTGAAACATAATTTTAGCACATCTGTAATTTAGTATATTGTATAACTTGTTACTTTTGTAGACCAAGGTCATTATTATTTCTGTTATATGAAAGCATGGGCCATGGAACACAAATATATTTTATTTGCACTAAAATATTATAATATGTTCTATTTTAATCTTCTGAAATATATGAGAGATAAAGTATACAAACGTACTAACAGAAGAGTTTCAGAAGAATTGTAAATGTAGGATGAATCCTAGTCCCTAATAGAGGAATATTTTTGAGTTATATGAAGTCAGATGATCTCTCATTTGACTTTTTTCCCTGTACAATGGAGAAGGATGTTTGAGTCATCCATAAAAATGTAATAATGATCAGGTTGCTACCCTTTAAATCCATGCCCTTGGGTTTTATTGAGGGTTGATGCAAGGAACAGTCATATGCAGATGGCTTCTGCATCAGCTATAAAATCATTTTTGAAGGCATTATCCATTTACATTATTCAATGTTCCCTGTATAAAAGACCTTGAGTGATATCCTTTTAGAACATCATATCAGGGGGGAAATGTTTTCTGTAGAAGTGATTTGCATTCTCTTGTTATAAATAAGGTGAAAGTTTGTTTTCTAATTTTGTTCTGGGTGCCAGGAAGCTCAGAGTGTTATGTCAATACTAACTCACGTAACTAATAAGTTCTTAGGGCCAATATACTCACCTCATTAATTTTATTCCAGTTTATATTTGTCTATCTTATTGTAGGTAGGTTTTCATCATAAAATGTCTTAAAATCTTCTTAGAAATGGAAAAAGTATGGGATGGGGGCACCTGGGTGTCTCAGTGGGTTAAGTCACTGCCTTCAGCTCAGGTCATGATCTCAGGATTCTGGGATCGAGCCCTGCATAGGGCTCTCTGCTCAGCAGGGAGCTTGTTTCTTCCTCTCTGCCTGCCTCTCTGCCTACTTGTGATCTCTGTCAAATAAATAAATAAAATCTTAAAAAAACAAAAAGAAAAAAAAAGAAATTGAAAAAGTATGAAGGTAGAACATAGGTATTTTTCAATTGCCTACTCTGTGAAGTACTATACTAAATGAAATTACATATAGTATTTAAGCATTGTAGCTTATTTAAGCATTGAGCTCATAGAAAAAACAACCATGAAGGGTAAAAATATTAAGCTAATTATACATAACCACTGCAGCTTTAATCCATACATTTTATAAAATCTATGTCTTTTCCTCAACAGCATATACACCAATAAATACAAAAGTGAAGAAAAGATGCAAATTAGTTTGCAGGAAAGACCATGATGGTATTCATATGGGTGAACCACTCAGGATATAACTGATTGGCAGACAATCATGTTGTTTGGGGACTGCTATAGCTTTTCCAAGTTAGTTCACTGTACATGAAAACACTGGCTTTATCACTCAATAGAACAACATAATTTTTCCTTCCAGAATCTGTATGACCTACCAAATAGTCTACCAAGTAGAGAAAAGAAATTACTGTGATGGCAAATAATATCAGTTTCTAGAATAAGAAGGAAGGGTGGGGAGGGAGGCAATAGTTTCCTTGATGTATGATCCATTTGGATACTGATATCAAACCTTTGCTTCCTATGGCTCATGTCAATATAAATTATGACAGAAAGGCAGGATTATTACCCTAAACCTCTCTAACTACATATTATTCTTTAAAGATTTTATTTATTTATTTGACAGAGAGAGATCATAAGTAGTCTAACTGCATATTATTGTCATAAAGCACGATTTCTGTTTTGCCCTCATAACAAAAATATTTGTTTTTTTAAGAAATACTCTTATCTGTGTTCATGCCCAGAAACCCTGATAAAATTGGTCTTGCATGGGACTCTAGGTAATTAGATTTAAAAAAAAAAAAATTCCCCCAAGTGATTCTACTGAGCAGTCACATTTGAGAAACACTATCAAAAAACTGATTTGTAGGTGATTACTATGAAATTAACTTTCATGGCCAGTCATACATGCAATCTCTACATACTCACACAAACACAGTTACACTCACTTCTTCCTAATGTCACATGAAAATATCTTCTCAACTTTTTACTCTTGTCTCCGTAATCTCTCTGACTTTTGCTTTGAACTCTTTGAATTTAGCATTCACTTTAAAACTCTTCCAGAATCAGATCTCAGTTTTCATTAGTGAACTTTATTATAGCTTACTTCCCTACCACTTCCCTGCTCTGGACTAAACTGGATTTTAATCACCACCATTGGTTGTATGGCCAGCTTTGGAATCCAAGACAGAGAAGATGTAAGAATGCTGTTTAGGATAATTAATATACATGACCAAAATCACCTTTACAAAAATATAACTACCATATCGATGAGGACGACAAAAGACAACCAACTCCTTAGAATTATTGCCTTACCAAAATATTATGCAAACTTTGTCATAAAGAATGGATTAGCTGATTAGCTCAATAGTGGACTAAAGATAGATACCAAGAAATACTAAGAATTTTACCCCATGCACTTATGCCACAGTCTTATCATTAAAATTTAGTATATAAAACAGTGGTTACTTTATTACAAACAGTGCTTCATGCATAAAAGATTTTTAAAAGTCTTTTTTAATGTGCCTGGCAAATTCTGGTAAAGTGAATATTTCCAAAAGCACAATAGTGTACTGTGGAACAGTTCACTGATCAAATATTACACAATGGCACCACATAACATCTCTGAGTATTTATGACAATTGCACTCAAAATAAATAGCTTCATATCAAAACTTGAATAACAGCTGGGAGCCAAATTAGACTGAAGGACAGATTGCAAGTATCTTTAAGTTATATATTTTTTCCAATTCCCTGCTAAAACTGCCTTTATCATTTTAACCCACATAATAGTTTCCACCATTATAAGTTTATCAACCAGATTATTTATATGCATGGCATGCATAATTATAATTAATTTGCTGAATGCTCATTTTGCTGCTTCTATTAATTATGATCCTATGACTTTAAATAAATCAGTGAGAAGGGAGAAAACCTAAACAAGTAGAATATAGTAAACTAGACCAATAAAGTGCATCACTCAAATGACACTCCCTGATGGTGTCAGGAAGATAACTTACTGGTATTTTGAACATCAGCACTGAATTAAAAATTTAACTAGTAAATCTAATGCAGCATGATCCTGCCCTGTTTTCTCTTCCAGATCAATTTCTACTAATAAATCATCAGATCACAAAAAGGGATACAAGGGTCAAAATATGGCAATAAAAAAAAGGAATGTAAATTATAATACCCAAGGAATTTAATTAGGTTTTTCAATTAACACAAGATGAATTTTCCTTTCTAATTAAATAAACCACCCCATCTCCCCCTTCACTCATCAAACAGAAAACAACAACAACAACAACAACAACAAAACACATCCCAAGTTATTAGGAGTCCATTCTGCTTAAGTAGAATACAATCATGTATTGGAAGAAACCTGAATAACACACATTTTCCACTATCTCTTTCCTTGCTTGCTCTCTTTGAAACATAAAACTCTCAACTAAAATAATTGTGGTGGGAAAAAAAAACAATATATCCTAAAGAAACTGCAGGGGAGATCTTTGATAATTTATTGAAGACACTTTTGAGAGTGGGTAGCCTTTGATCATAAAAACCAATTTTCAAAAAATTTCTAACACTTTTCAGTGGCAAAAAAAAAAGTGATGACTGTTTGGGGATATTAAACAACAAAGTATTTCTGAACAATAGTATCTCATTTCTGCACAAGAACCTCGGGGGAATATAATGCATTATAGCCCTAAGCCATGCCTAAACTGCAGTTTTAGTGGTTGTTTGAATTGAAGCATCCCCTACAAAAAATGTTTCCTTGCATTGGAAATCAAATATAAATTGCACATGTTCCAAGTTCCTCAGAAAGCTATAAGAATCCTCAGATGACCATTTTTTTTGTATGCGTATTTTCATAACTGAATCAGAATCTTCAGACATTCCTACTTCCAATACTATGAACCATTATTTTTTTTTTAAGATTTTATGCATTTATTTGAGATAGAGAGAGAGAGAGAGAGGAGAAGGTCAGAGGGAGAAGCAGACTCCCTGCAGAGCTGGGAGCCTGATGTGGGACTCGATCCCGAGACTCCAGGATCATGACCTGAGCCGAAGGCAGAGGCTTTAACCCACTGAGCCACCCAGGTGCCCCTATGAACCATTATTTTTTAAAATAGGGTTACTATCCATCCCTAATTTTGCCCACTGCCTAAACGTAACTATTAATAAAATTCCTTATACTATCAAAAGTGTCTTGGTTTAGAAAATAAGTGATGCAGGGACCCTATTATAGGGGTCTCAAATTAGTTTTTGAAAGGAAACAAAAACAAAAAACAGGTGTTTTGGTGTTTTTGTTTTTGTTTTTTTTTTGAGAGAGAGAGAAAGAAGGCAAGTGCATGCACTAGTGGACCAGGAGGAAGAGGATAGGGGTGGGGGGGCAGATGGGAGTAAGAATGCAAAGGGAGAGGAAGAAAGAATTTTAAGCTGACTCCATACCCAGCACTGAGCTCTATGCAGGGCTTGATTTCATGACCCTGAGATCATGACGTGAGCTGAAATCAAGAGTTGGTCGCTTAACTAACTGTGCCACCTAGATGCCCCACTATAGCCATTTTTATCTTATCTTTCCATGAGGGCAAGGATTTTTATCTGCTTTGTGCACTCATGTTTCCCAGAACCTCGAACAATCTCAGATACATAGTAGATTCATAATAAATAGCTCTTAAATATAAATCTCTAAAAATGAAAAGCTAAAATGTGTCTCAAAGAGTAGCATGCTTCCCAAGTGGACTGCCTATGAAAATCCTTAAATTTTAAATTAGAAAGTAACATTTTATATAATAATTTTAAAATCTAGTTGCATATCAACAACAACTAGAACTTAAAATCACCTTATTTCCATTTAGAATAAGTTAACAAATTTTCCAGAGCAAAAATCAGTAGTCCATATTTTTTTTATTAAGACTTTTTTAGAGCAATTTAAGATTCACAAATAGTTTGAGGGAAAGGTATAGAGATTTTCCCTATATATCCTGTCCTCACAAATGCACAGCCTCCTTATTTACCAATAATTTTATCAGAATGGTGCATTTGTTACAACTGAAGAACTCACACTGACACATCGTAATCCCCCAAGGTCCACAGTTTCCATTACAGTTCACTTAGTGTACATTCCATGGATTTGAATAATTGTATAATGACACATACATATCTATCATTATGGTATCACACAGAATATTTTTACTGTCCTAAAAATCCTCTGTGCGCCACCTACTATTCCTCCTTTCCTTATTCTAAGCCCTGGCAACCACTTACCCTTTTTCTGTCTTCACGGTTTTGCCTTTTCTCAAATGTCACGTAGTTGGAGTCACACATATATGTATGTATGTATATTATATGTACCCTGGCATCTTTCACTTAGTAATGTGTATTTAAATTTCTTCCATTTCTTTTTAGGGCTTGATAGCTCATTTCGTTTTAGTGCTGAATAATATTCCACTGTTTGGGGTGCCTGTGTGGCTCAGTGGGTTAAGCCTCTGCCTTCAGCTCAGGTCATGATCTCAGGGTCCTGGGATCGAGCCCCGCATCGGGCTCTCTGCTCTGCAGGGAGCCTGCTTCCTCCTCCTCTCTCTGCCTGCCTCTCTGCCTCCTTGTGATCTCTGTCGGTCAAATAAATAAATAAATATTTAAAAAATAATAATAATAATATTCCACTGTTTCAATGTATTACAGTTCATTTATTCATTCACCTATCAAAGGATATCTTCGTTGCTTCCAAGTTTGGGTAATTATGAATAAAGCTGCTACAAACATTTGGGTATGGCTCTTGTGTGGACACAAGTTTTTAAATCCCCTGGGTAAATACCAGGGAGTACAATTGCTACATTGTATGGTAAGAGTATGTTTAATTTTTTTTCCAGGCAAAGAGTCACTGAGTGTAATTGAAGATGCAGATACTGAAAAGATTAATGAGGCTTGTCAAGTATAAAGCCAGTTGATCTCATTAAAGTAAGTTAAATAAAAATATTACTGGGAAGGGGTAGAAGCTTGCAACTAGAAAAATGAAGAATTTAGAATATATGAATTTCTCGTTTTCATGTTCCCCAAAACCACATTTTCCTATCACCTTAGATTCTAGAGATGGCAGTTTTTTACAGTATGTTAATAGAATTAAGGGTTTTCTCCTTCTACACCCCCCTCTTTTTTTTTTTTAGCAGTATCTTTATCAGGCAGGACAGAAAATAAGATAATAAATTTTGTTTTTGGTTATTGTTCTTTTTAAGATTTTGTTTTTATGTAAACTCTATTACCCAACATGGGGCCCCAACTCATGACCTTAAGATCAAGAGTCCTATGTTCTTCCAACTGAGCCAGGCAAGCACCCCGAGAGTAAACTCGTTGTTTATTAAATCACATTCTATTGAATTGACAAAAAATTAAGAAAAATCAGTTTTCCATACTACATTTGCATATTTATATACTTAGGAAAAGGAAAGGGAACTGGGAAATAAATCAGTCTGTCTTTACCATACTACCTGGACCTTTCTTTTTCCATCCACTTCCCTCTGTCTCCCAGGTACTGAGTTTACATTCACCCTGTCTTCCTGCCTGGGTCACTTTCTCACTCTCACTACAGTGGCGTGCCAAGGGACAGTCTTTGTATCTGCCATCAACTTGTATATAATGCTTTCTAGATATCATGTTATAACTTAGAGACCATGGACATTGGAATACAGTTAAAACTTAACAAGATGGCAATAGTGGATTCAACTGCCGGTATGGCATGGCAGGAAGATAAGAGGGCATTCACTCCATTAGTCTGTCAAGTCTATGCTTTTCTTGCATTTCTAACTGGTTCTCATTTTCTACAGGTTTTTCATTTAACCCATTCTCCACAAAGTAACCAAAGTAAATTTTAGAAGCAAAAATTTTATCATGTAATTCCTAGTATAAAACCCTCCAATGGCTTTTCTATCTTACTTCTGATAAATCTCAAATATTTATTTAGCATGACAAAGATTTCATGTGATTTGGTCTCTGCTCACATGAATTTCTTTTCTTTCTTTTCACTTTTTAAAGAATTTATTAAAAAAATAAAATAAGGGGTGCCTGGGTGGCTCAGTGGGTTAAAGCCTCTGCCTTCGGCTCAGGTCATGATCCCAGGGTCCTAGGATCGAGCCCCGTGTCGGGCTCTCTGCTTGGCGGGGAGCCTGCTTCCCTTCCTTTCTCTCTGCCTGCCTCTCTGCCTACTTGTGATCTCTGTCAAATGAATAAATAAAATCTTTAAAAATAAATAAATAAATAAATAAAATAAAGAATTTATTTATTTATTTGACAAAGAGAGAGTGTACAAGCAGGGGGAGCAGCAGGGAGAAGGAGAGAGAGGGAGAAGCAGGTTCCCACTGAGCAGAGAGTCCAATACAGGGCTGGATCCCAGGACCCGGGGATCATTACCTGAGCTGGAGGCAGACTCTTAACCAGCTAAGACACCCAGATGCCCCAATCACATGAGTTTCATTCTGTGTTATTTATTGTCCCTCAAACCACCTTGCCCTATTTCAACTCCTAATCTTCACTTTTATAGGACCATTCTTACCCTGAATTTTTACTAATACATCTTGTCCTTTTTGTCTTAGCATCACTGCAACAGAGAACACCCTGACCCTGAATCCAAACCAGGTATTTCCTGAAACTGTTTTTTGGGATTACCTTTACTTTCCTTCAATGACATTACCAAAACGTGTAATTGCTTACTGTGAGTTCTATTTATTGAGCTAAAAGTTTCATTTACTGAACTGTAAGCTCCCTGATAGTAGACACTAACTCTTCTTAATTTGTCACTATTATATCTCTTCTGCTTTGAACATAATAGGTGATCAATACATATGTGGTGAATAAATAAATTAATGAAACCCCCATAGTGTCACTGTAGGACACAAAACAACTCAGTATTTAATTTTGAGCAGGGTGAGTTTTCACTTTTGGGCCAGGATCAGTTATGATGAATTTTCAAATAATTATAAGCCACACTACTGATATCCTATATACATTAGAAAAAATTGGCATCTAAAGCAACAGATAAAATCAAAAGCAAAATCTGACCAGCATTTTGATGAGCCATACATTTGCATGCATTTTACATTTCATAAAATGAATCCTTAGGTATAAAACATGTCCAACAAAATGAATATAGTCCAAATAAATTGCACATTAGCATATATTTAAATATCAGGAAAATTGGCCAATTTTGCACATTTCTAGTTTTCTAAAAATTGTTGCAGGGTGAATTTCAACTCACTACCCCAATAAATTCCGAATGGAACTTTTCTGCATGATAAAGTAACAAAAGGAACCAAGGACTAATATAATCTCTACAGGATATCTACCATAAAGACCATATATATGTAAATTCTTGAGAAAACATTACTATTAGTTCTAGAGAGAGTTGGCTGTTGTCTACAATATAATCTTTAAAAATCCAAAAGTGTATTTTAGGTGAATTTAAATAAAAATGGAAGCTGGTTCATACAAAAATAATTTTAAAGAAGACTACCATTCAATATAAAAAAGCTACAATTAGCCATGTCCATTACTAGATGCACTAGTGATCCTTCCACAGAATGATTTTTATGTATATACAATATATATTTACACATATACTATATATATTTTTTCTTAAAATGAATTTTTTTTAAGATTTTACTTATTTATTTGAGAGAAAGAGCATGAAAGGAGGGAGGGCCAGAAGGAGCAGGGAGCCTAATGAGGGACTAGATCCTGGGACTCCAGGATCATGGCTTGAGCTGAAGGCAGTCATTTAACCAACTGAGCCACCTGGGTGCCCCATTAAATGAATTTCTAAGCTGAAAAGAACAAATGATTACTCAAACAAGAAAACAAAACAAAAGCAAATGAACCAGCAAAATTCAAAGCCAAGAAGGGAATCCAGAAAGGAAAATTCTATCCTAAAGTTAATCCCTGTCTGGAGATTATGCCTAAACCCCATAAATTTGATCCTCACTTTTCAGTCTCTCATAGGATTTAGGAGATAAACAACAAGGTCCAGTTTCATTCAAATTGAGCAGAGGGACTTCTACTAAATTAAAGACTATAGATAACCTATCTCTTATTAGAAAAGGTTCAAGAAGATCCTTTCTACCACCCTAAGGGGACAAAACCATAGACTAGGTTCTTAGCTTTGATAGTTTATTTTACGTACCAACTGGCCTGGGCTGTAAGGAGCCCAAATAAATGGTAAAGCATTATTCTCACTATGTCTGTGAGGGTGTTCCTTGGTTAGATTTACATCTGAATTAGTAGTGTGAGCAAGCAGATTGTTCTCTTCAATGTAGGTGGACCTCATGCAATTTCCTGAAGGCCTAAATAAAATACATGGTAGGATAAAGGAGATTGACTCTCTTTTGTCTTTTTTTTTTCATTAATATATAATGTATTATTTGTTTCAGGGGTACAGGTCTGTGATTCATCAGTTTTACACAATTCACAGCGCTCACCGTAGCATATACCCTCCCCAGTGTCCATCACCCAGCCACCCCACCTCCACTCCAGCAGCCCTCTGTTTCCTGAGATTAAGAGTTTCTTATGGTTTTTCTCCCTCTGGTTTCATCTTGTTTCATTTTCCCTCTCTTCCCCTATGATCCTCAGTCTTGTTTCTCAAATTCCTCCTATCAGTGAGATCATATGATAATTGTCTTTCTCTGACTGACTTATTTCACTTAGCATAATAGCCTCTAGTCCTATCCACATCATTGTAAATGGTAAGATTTTGTGTGGGTTTTTCTGATGGCTGCATAATATTCTATTGCATATTCCTGACTTTTTTGAGCTAGGACACTGGTCTTCTGCATTTGTGACTGAAGCTTATTTTATCAACTCTCCTGGTTCTGAGGCATTTGGACTTGAATTAGAATTTACACCATCAGTTCTTTTGGTTCTTTATACTTCAGACTCAGATTGGGGCTACACCACTGACTCTCTGTCTCCAGCTTGCAGGGAGCAGATTATTATAAGGATACAAAATGTTACTGAAATATATTTTAAAAGACCTATTAAAAATAGGATTACCAATTTCAATCCATGCAGTGAATCCATGTCAATGAACTGGGAGATTCATTATCATAATAATGTCAACTAACAGAATAAATCAATAGATTCAACATAATCTCAATCAAAATCCCATTTTTATTTAATTGTTTTTGTTGAGCTTGATAAGAGAAAAGCACGAAGTATTCCAACATACTTTTGAAGATGATCAAGGACTACCCCTAACAACTTTGGGAACTAAATTGTACATTATTAGCAAAGAGATGGACAAACAGACAAATGAAATAAAATAGCACAGAAATACACAGTATTTGGGAATACGATTTATGATACAACTTAATTACCCAAAAGTAGGGAATAGATAGTCATTTCAATATATGTGCTGAAATAACTGCTTAACCCTTATGGTGAAAAGATAAAATTCAATTCTTACCTCACATTATGCATGAAATTTCATTACAGATAGATTAAAGAGTCAAACAGGAAAGTCAAAATTAAGATAAAAACAATTTTTCTTTTCTACTTGTGAAGAACTGTACAAACTCTGGTTATAGATATTCTTTAGATATGGATATATTGCCCACTCTTTCCTAATAAGAAAACTTTCTCATGCTTCTATGAACCCATCAATCCCACAATGCTTCCTGAATGTTTCTTAGAATCTTCTTTCCTTTTTCTCCCATTCCCCAATTCTAACCCATTATTTAATTACTAATTCCTCAGAAATTTTGTCCACTTTCTTACCAAGAGTCACCTCTCTCATCTTCAAAGTCCAATTACATTTAATGCCTACACCAACATTTGTCAGTGTGTGTACCACAAAAATCTCTGAGGGAAAATAGAGTGCCATTGTCAAATAAGTTTAGAAACCATGGCAAACTCGAGCTGCCTATTGAGGATTCACATTACCATAGAATTTTGAGAAGCTCTACAACTTAAGAAAACAAACAAACAAAACCTGATTAACTTTGCCAAAGTCAACATTTGCCCAAGTTATTTAGCCAGAGAACCACTTATTAGAAGAGCACCTGGGGACTCTTCTTGGATTATATCTAATAACATATATCTATGTTTCTAGGAGACACAAACTGAGAACATGATCAGCATCTTCAATTTTATCATGTAATCAATCAAAACGTTTTGTGTATATTTTGAAGTTATAAAGGTTTTATTAAATCCTCAACTTTCTTACAAATTTTCTTCTCAAAGGCAAATACCACACTAAAATTTCAGACAGAAAATCAAATGATTTATTTATTTTCTCAAGTTGAATCTTTACAACCTAATTTATGCTCTATTAAAAATTCAGTTTACTGAAAAGAAGGTGAGGCTTACAATTTTTTTTTTAATATTTTCACCATGGTAATTTGGGGTTCTAAAAATTATTGAGTTGAATGGCCTATTTGGTTATCACTCACCAGGCCTGTATAAATCCAAATCTGGCCTTACCTTAGAATTATATACACTAATTAATCATTTGGGAGCTCACTATATGTTATTTGGCTACAATGAAATCTGTGTCAAATACTTCTTGAAATATGTAATTGGTACACTGAATGTAGTAACCAGATATTGAAAATCTTTGCCTTTGTATTTTCATAGAGAACTTTTTAAGAAGCAATATGTACAGAAATGGAATTCAATAATAGAAAGATATTGAGATACATATAAATATCAAAGATAAACAAGATAACATTAAATGTAATGGGAGAAGTTAAAATTAAATCATAAATAAGTTTTGACTCATCTCTGAAGGTTGAGGCAGTATCTGTAATTGTCGAAAACAAAGCCCTCCTCCATATTTCTTGTTTCTACTGTAGGCAGTGCTTAAATATTGGAAATGTGGTTATATTCAGAGTGAGTACTTGATGTCATTTTTCAAAGTTAGCAGCTATCAGATATTACATGGTGTGCTATCAAAACGATGAAACTACCAGAACAGAAATCAAGAAAAACTATATGCTGCACATCTGAGATTTTCTCCTAATCACCATATAATCCATAAATATATAGCTACATTTTATAGGCTTACACAAAGCAAAGCTTCCATTATAGAGTTAAGAAATATTTATTATGCTAATATCCCCATGTGTCTACCTACCTACCTTTGTCTATTATTGAGAAAAAATCACCTGCATGCAATTCATTTAAATTTAGTAGCCTGGTACCATGGAATAGGTAGAAAGGATGTAAGCAAATACATGATGACACTGTATATAGTACATGCTTGTAATTAATAAACAGTTTTAAATTACTAAGATCCAACTGTCCTTTACTTTTACGTAACTCTTCACAGCCTTAAAAATATTTTCATGTCCATTAACTAATTAATTAATTACCAGTTACCAAGAAAAGAGTCAAATACATTAACTAATTAGCTAAACTGAAGTAATCAACTAGGTAGAGCAGATTATCTTCTTTTAGCTTTTTACACGGTGAAGGAGAGACTCAGGAGTGTCAAGTAGATGGCCCAAATGCACAGAGATACTCCAGAGTTTACCCAAAAGTACTTAGTTCATGACAACCAAAGTACAATTCATCTACATTCTGTAAAGGACATCTTGAGGTATGGAAATAAATTAATAGCTAACATCTTGAAGCACTGTGATAAATGCTTTAGCTCTCTGACCCTCAGAGCAAGCATACTGGGTAGACATAAAATTTCCATTTTACAGATAAGAAAACTGAAGCTCAGATGTAGGAACAACTATCTCTTTGGGAAAAAAAAAATATATATATATATGTATATATAATAAAATAGATCCTCCAAGAAGCAAATATAAATATTTGCCACATAAGAGATTTATTGGGAGAAACACTTGCGAGTTAAAAGGGGAAGGGGGTGGGGATGTCGAGAGAAACATTAGACTGTGATGTAGGTCTGACCCCTAAGAAGGAAGAGGCCCAGCCTTCAGCTCAATTTTTTAATGTCTGGTCAAGTCAATGGAGTGAGCCAAAGTCACAAGAGGGGATCACTCTCTTCCAGGAAGGAGCTTTAGTATCCCTGCTACACTAATTCATGAGGAAGTATGCCCTGTACAAACACAGTAGGTTCAGAGTGTCATCCCTTGATTACCCTCCCAAGTCAGGAGATTTGAGTGACACATTTTCATGGTCACCACATACCTCACACCATGCATAGAAATCATTTCATGGTGGAGTAAAGAACAAATAATAAAAGGGGGAAAAAAACTACAAAGGTTTTAAAAGACAAATACAGAAAATATTTTCCAGCTTTGGAGTAGGCAGGATTTTCTTGACACCCAAAATACTAACTATACAGGAAAATACTGATAGTTTTGACCATATTAAAATTAAGAATTTCTGTTTCTCATAGATTTAGTAAATGAATGGAAGAACATGACACACACTGAGCTAAGATATTTGCAACACATATAGCTAATTAAGATCTATTACTCAGAACCAATTAAAATAACAACTGCTAGGAGTCTTGAATAGGATTTTCATGAACGAGAGGCTCATAAGGCCAATGGGCATATAATAAGATAAACCACTTCAATAATTAGGAAAATGAAAATCAAAGCCAAAATCAAAAAAATAATGTGATAAAATTACAAACCTACCAGATTGGTAAAAAATAATGACTGGTAATAAATATGGTGAGATGAAAGACATGGGAAGTACAACTTCTAGTGGAAGTATAAATTGGTACAACTACTCTGGAAAGAGTCAGGCATTAATTAACTAACAAACTACAGATGCACACATTAAATTACCCAGCAAATTTACTCTTGGTCTATACTGACATGCCAAAAGATACATGTAGGAATGTTCAGAGTAGCTTTTCTCTTAAGAGATACACACAGGCATGCAGGAGGATAAAATTGCCCATGGATAGTAGAATGCACAAGTAATAAATTAACTGTGGTATATTCATACCATCAAAAGCTCTACAACATATAAAAAATGAAATAAAGCTCTACCTTTAGGGTGCCTGGGTGGCTCAGTGGATTAAGCCTCTGCCTTCAGCTCAAGTCATGATCTCAAGGTCCTGGGATCAAGCCCCACATGGAGCTCCTTGCTCAGTAGGAAGCCTGCCTGTCTCCCTCTCCCTCGGCCTCTCCTCCCCATTCATTTTCTCTCTCTCTTTCAAGTAAGTAAGTAAATAAATCTTTAAAGCTTTATCTTTAACATAGTCCAATCCTAAAAACATAATATTGAGCAAAAGAACCAAGTCACAGAAGAAAAAGTGGAAGTGATTTTCATTGAAGGAAAGTAAAACTATGCTGTATGGTTAAGGGATTCATATATATAGGGAAGACCGATAAAGAAAATCAGTGGAATTAACACAAAAATACGCTACTTCTGGAAGGCATGGGTTTGGAAAAAGGGAACTGCCAAACCGAAAGAGGGGGATAGAAAGGTTAATGAATACACTACAGCATTTGGTTTTTTTTTTTCCAAAATGTAAATATAAATTTTATATTCCTATTTGTGTGTATATCTCTCATAATTAATAGAAAAAAAGAGAAAGCAAAACTCAAAAAAGATGAACAACTTATTCAAGGTCACACAGTTGATAAAGAATGATGAAATTAAAATGGCTTTGATTCCAAAACTAGTGCTCTTTCTTCAAAAATAGTCAATGAATCCACTTTCTCATAAATCTAAGAAATTGTTGGTTTCTTCAGTTTTTACTTACAACGTATATCTCAATCATTTATAGAGGAATAAACTTGTTTTAAAGATTACATTGATGTTGTCCCCACAGTTGGAAATCACGTTGAAGAAACCCTCAGAGGGAAGCCATCATATTTAATATCTCCATCTCTCCCCATATGTAAATAAGCCCACATCTCTTTCATCTTACACAAATTCTCAACTATTTATTCTCTGGCTTAAACCAACTGGATATCTTGTTCGTCTAAAGACAAACCTAAGACATTAAGGGGCAGAGAGAAAGAGCATGCAAGTCCTTCTGCCTGTCACACTCTGTCTACCAGCTCCCTCTTCCTCTTACCTTTCAAGTAGCCCACTCATAATTAACCTCCAATAATTTTGCAGACATTTATTAAGCACCAAATTATGTACCAAATGCTTTAACTTTTTCATTAAACCCTTACAGAAACAGTGTGAGGTAAGTGCCTTCAAACCTTTTACAGAAGGGGACACAGAGTTTAAGTCACTCAGGTAGAACAGACACAAGGTGCCACTGTCACTCAATGGCAAATCCAGTATAGAAAAGACCAACTGTCCTCACAGATGATAAACTTAACTACTACATCATGCTGTCCCCTTGGTAAATCTAAACATGTCACCTTTCCCACAAGACTTTCCTCCAACTGCTTCCTCCAGGTTCCTTCTCTGGGTTAGGATTTTTTCCTATAGGATTCCCTACTACCCAGTGAATATATCTGTCATAAAGACAAAGCATAAAGGTTGGGAGCATGGGTCCCAGAGTCAGAATACCTGAAATAAAATCCTTTCCTTGCTATCAGCTTGATATATTTACTAATTTTCAGATAAACTTACTAAATCTCTGTAAAATGGGGGAAATCTTATCTCCCTCAGGAATGTGGTGAATTTTAAATGAAATACTATTAAAGAACTTAAGATACTGTTTAAAACATAGTGAATGCTCAATGAGCGTTTTTTTTCTCTATTATATTTGTCATTCAGAAATATAGTAGTCTATCATTTCTCAGCCTTTTGGCCAAGATCAAGTGTAGAAATACAACAGTCTTTCTACCTGTCAATTGCTACCTTTATAAAGGAAGAACAAACAAATATGGGTTACTAAATGGGAAGTGTTCCCTTCATTTAGAATTCAGCCTTCTCATACCAAATCCTGAATGGTGGAAGAAAGCAGGCACTCAGGGTTATCCCTGTGCCTTGGAAATTCCAGGAACCCAGAGTTTTACACTGTTTTCACTTCCAGAAGGGCTGAGGTCATAAAGTGTATTAAAACCAAGAGAATCAAAACTGCTGCTGGTTCTCCTAATAGGTCTGGTCCTGCACTCATTTATGATTATTTCTTTATCCTTACAAACTCCACTGTTGGGACAAAAGAGATTCCAGCTGGAGAAAAGGGCCAAGTAATTCCCTGGAAGTTTCTTGAATGATCTGCTGCTCTTTAAGATTCTGGGAAGTATATTTAAACTCTCATTGGACTAAAATTGTAAAGTGTTATATGTATGATAACACAGATTCCAAAAAAGAGAATCCCTAAAGGACCATAAAAATCAATATTGTTTTATTGATAAAATAATTAATGCAGTTTTAAATAAACAATCCTTAACACACTTCCATAAGGGTGTCAGGAGCAGTCATTTAGAATTATATCTAAATCAGTAAATTACCTGTCCCTGGAAAATTCCTGTTAAAAGAATTATTTATAAACTAATAAATTTTCCCTACTTTATAGATTAAACACTCTCCAAATTACAAATATTTAAGGGACCTCTTAAATTCAAACTAATCTCTATTTTATCTTTTCACACTATCCAGCCGTGAATTTTGCTTAGAAGAGCAGAAACTTGTTTCCAATATATTGTGTTATTTCTCAAATGCGATCTCACTTATATTAACTTTTGAACACAGAGAACTCAAATTTAAAAATACTAAATACTGAAATAAGATCAACTGAAATTCACATGAATGATAACATCTTACAAAGAAGTTTGGATATATATTATAATAGGCCACAACCATGTTTTCAGAATGACTTAATACATGGAACTATAATATTTATTAGTTGTGTAGCCTTGAGAAAATACGTGAGTCTCAGTTTTGTCATTTATAAAATGGTATTTATACTATCTACTTTATAGATATATAGTGGTGAGGGAATTGAATGTGTAAAGTTGCTGCCATAATTCTTAACTCACAAAGGCATTTGATGGAGCATACTTTAACTCAAATTCTTTACTGGTTTTTGCTTCTACCTTTTACCATGTTACTTGCAGTTCAGCCGTGATTTTGAATTTGACCATGTGACTTATTTAAGCCTATGAGATGTTGCCATATGTGACATACTCAAAGGTTTAAAATATGGATGTATGGTGACTAATATAACACAATGAAAAAAATTTTTTAAATGTGCATGTACAGTTGGGCTTGCCATCTCCATGAGAAAAACTATCATTGTCCTTCCAGTCTGTGCTCTGCACCTGGAAAAAACCCGAGGTTATTCCTCAGTGAGGAACTGTGGCTTGAAACAGATCTACCTAGCCAAACCAGGTATGTGATGGAGAAGAAATAATTACTGTTGTCAGCCACTGAGTTAATCCATTAAATGACGGGATTTTGTATTATGCAGCATTAATATGGCAATAGCTAGTTGATACTATAGCAAGTGTTGGATATGTAACTTAAAAATAACTTAATTAGCTTTTATTTCTTCGTCTGTTCTAAGAGATTAATATTATTTTTTGTAGGATTTTTATGAGAATGAGTCTGTACTTGTAAATCACTTAGGATGATTTATACATGCTGGCCCACAGAAGCATTATATAAATATAACCTCTTACTATTTTGTTATTGTCAATAGACCTCAACTTCTATATTTTTAATGTTATGTACTTCTATAACTTAGACCCTATGCCACTCTTTTCTTAAAAATAATTCAGCACAGTAAGTTTGTTTTCTTCCAATGTGGATGTTTTCCAATTAGAGAATATACCTCTGACTCAGTCCACAAAAAAACAGCCTCCAACTTAACAAACACATTAACAACACGTGTTTTAGGTGTGCATGTAGACAGAATGACTCCTAAACATGTAGGCACCACCAGGATTGATATTTGAGAGGAAGACACAGGAAGTATCTTATGACTGGAGACTTCTGCACAAGAGAGAGTTCTTTCCCTATTGCACATAGAATGAATGCTTTTCTTTTCTCATCAATTTCTAAAATTACTTATGAAATTTATTACATGAATAAAAATCATATTTGGAAGACAGAAAGACATAGGATATAGCAACTGTGATGGTTAATTTCATGTGCCAACTTTTTTGTTAACCTACAGTTCCCAGGTTTTGGTCAAGCATCAGTCTAGTTGTTCTGTAAAGGTACTTTTTAGATGTGACTAACAATAAGTTAGAATTTGAGTAAAGTAGATTGACCTCCTGAATACTGGTGGGCCTTGTCTCATCAGTTGAAGGTCTTAAGATCAAAACTAGAGATTTAAAGAAGCATTAATTCTGCCTCAAGACTATAACATTGCAACTTTGCTTCAGTTTCTAGTCTGCATATTTTGGACTTAAGTCTGTAATGCCAACTCTTCTCTCAATTTCTAACCTGTTACCCTACTCTAAATTTTGAACTCACCAACCCCCACAATTGTGTGATTTAAGATAATTTCTTAAAATAAATATCATTTGACATATAGATGATTAAATAGATTGATATCCTATTGGTTCTCTTCATCTAAAGAACCCTAATACAATAACTGCATATAGAGAAATCATTCTCAGGGTAAATAGGCAAAGGGCACTGTGCAGCAAGTGGGAAGAAATCTCAATTTTCAGTGGGCTATCTCCATTCAGTACTTCAGTAAATATATAGTGATCTCTGTCATATTATATAACATATATTAATGGGATATAGTCATGCCTTCCAGGAGTTCATAATCTAGGGACAAAGTCAAACATGATCACCCAAAGAAAAGTAATAAGGTGACAACTTACTGTAGCACAGAGAAGCAGGGTCCAGGATCTGAGAAATGTGTTTCAAGAAGGCACATTTCAAACATATTAAAAGAATTATTAGACACTGTAATGGAAGTATGACAATTAACAGGAAAGAACTAATACAACCAAATCCTTGGAGATAAGAAAGTGGATGCTATGGACTGGAAATTTAGGTAATGTGAGGCTTCCATAACAATAGGTATAGAGAAAAGAAGGCAGATGAGGAGGCAGATGAGGTCTCAGTTGCAGAATGGAGATCTTCTGCACTTCAGACAATGTCTATTCTATTTAGTTTTGCCCTTCATCTTTGTTTCCTGGAAACCTTGCTTTAATCCTGGTATCTGAAAATGCTCAATAAATCTTTACTTCAACACAAACAGAGGACATATATGAAGGGATCATACACATTTTAGTGGAAGGATATTGGAGTGAATCTCCAAGTGACAGAGACCAAGAAAAATGGGTATTGATTCAAAAGCAATTGTTAAGTGTTCAAAATAGCCCAAGTACTGAATAAAGCATTCTGTGAGAGACTGGCAATTTGGGTTTTAAGCAAGGGAGACAGAATTTCTGTTTGACTGAGCTTAATTTATAATAACAAAGGGGATAATAAATGAAAAGTTCCAGTGAAGCATAAATACAGTACATTCTTCTTTAACCTCGCTAAGTAAGATTTCCTACTTTCCTAGGAAAAAGGATTTAGGGAAATACATTAGTTGCACAACATATATAGCTACATATTTTTGTACCTTTTACCTACATAGTAAATAGTGCTTAGTTCTTTGTGCAATGTGGTTACAGCCAGGCTTAATCTTTTTGGTGTAATGAGAGCTCTCTGAGATAACATCAATTTTACATATTAATATGGAGAGAATTCAGGTTAACCTAACTTGGCAATTTCAGTCAAAAATCTGGTGCCCCTGGTAGACAAACTTGATGAAACATACTCCATATATAATGAGGACTGATAGAACCTCTCTCTATATGGGTGTGGTCCATACTTCATACACATCAGCATATTGTTCTGCCTTCGATAGTGTTATATCCCTCCTTAACTGAATGCCCTTGTCCAGACTCATAACCCCATGTCCACTCCTGAAACTTTATACTTCGTAAGGTCTGTGTAGGTCAAAAGATATGTAAGAATCATAGCTACACTCATGTTATTGCAATAGTTACTTAACGCTTTGAAAAATGTAAATAAATAGACTCTTGGACAAGCCAAACTTAAAAATCATTCAGCATTATTTTACTCCACAAACCTATTTTTATATGACAACTTGCATGCAGAAAATGGAATACATATTATAAAAGAAATTAAATCTAGAACATGATTTATTTCCTACTCCAATTCATTTCTTCATATATTTCCTTTTCTATCTTCCCTCTAACACAGTTAAGCAAGCACCTGTAGACTTACCATCTCATTTTTAGCTCATAAACAGATGGGGAAGTTAAATACAGAGTAGCCAAGTCACTTCTTAATGTCAAACAGGTTATATGTTTTAGAAGAAAGAAGATCAGTGAAGCAAAGTATACAAAAAAAATTATTAGCCAGTAATAAACGACCTTTTCTTAACAATAGCTAGACCCTTCAAGGTCCTGGAAACCTCACTTCCAAAATTCCTCAGAGGCTTACACTATCCTTAAACCCCTTCCAATTTGAAAGTATATAATCAGCCATTCCTCTTGATCCCAGTGCAGCTATTTCTGTCACGGGTCCTATCCCCGTGCTTTAATAAAGCCTCCTTTTTGCACCAAAGATGTCTCAAGAATTATTTCTTGGCCATTGGCTCCAAACCCAGTATCTTTTCTATATCACCCAGGATTTATTTAACTGTATTTACTGAAAAACAGTACCATATAAGTTCATGTATAAAATTCAATTACACTTGTATACACTGGTTAAACAATAAAATTGGAAAATGATTTTTTTTTAGTCTAAAATACATGAAATTCTTGAGGATAAATTTAACATGTATAAGTACACAGTGAAAACTGCAAAAAGAGAAATGAAAGATGATCTAAGTAAATGGCGAGATGTACCATGTGCCTGAATTAGAAAACTCACTAAGTTGGTATTTTCTCCAAAATTTTCTAGTTCAGGGTAATTCCAATCAAATCCACAAATTCATTTTGTAGAATTTGACAAGCTGATGCAACAACAATGCCAGAGACCTAAAATAGCCACAATAATCATGTAGAAAAGGTAGAAAATTAAAGGAACCTAACTATGGGATTTTTTATTTATAGAACTACATCAATTCAGACAATGTGAATTGGAATAAGGATAGATATGTTGATCAGTGGAAAAGACCACAGTACTGAAATAAATTCACATGTATCTAGTAAATCAATTTTGATAAGGTAACAATATATTTCAAAGGGAAAATGGAGTTTTAAAAACCCAGATATGTATTTGAAAAAAATCATTATTTTTGCATACAAAAAAATTTAACTCAAAATAAATCAGAGACAGAAGAAAATTACAGAAGCCAAGATTTCATAGAGAGGACAAAAAAACCCCACAAGTCACAAATAAAAAATTATAAATTGGAATTTATCAAAATTAAAACTTTGCTTTTCAAAAGATTTTCTGAAGAAAATGAATCACAGAGACTACAAGAAAATTATGTATATATATGTGTGTATATATATATATATGAGTGTGTTATATATAGTACATATATAAAATATGTAGAATTTAAAAAGAATACATAAAATGAACCACGACTAAAAAATAAGACAATTTTAAAATGAGTAAATAATTTGGACACATTTAAAAAGCAGATACACAAAAGGTCAAAAACACTTAAAAATATTCGTTGTCATTAATTACCATGAAAATGCAAATTAAACCAAAGTGGCATATCCATTAAAATGACTAAAATTAAAAATAATGTTAGTATCAAGTATTGGCGAAGAGCAGCTGGAATCCTCATATATCAATGATGAGAACATAAAATATGTATAATAACTTTGGAACACATAGTGACAGATTATATTATAAAGCTCAACATTTACTTATCATAAAACTAGTCAATTTCATTCTTAGGCATTTGCACAAGAGAAATTAAAATATGTGTTCAGAAAAAGACTTAAACATGAGTGGTCATAACAGCTTTATTTATAATAGTCACAAACTGGAAACAATCTAGCTCTCCTTAACAACTAGAAATAAATTGGGTTAATACAGAAGATGGAACACTATGCAGGAATACAAAAAAAAAGTAAACTACAAAATCATATAACAATACAAATAAATCTCAAAATAATTATTCTTAGTGAAATATGCCAGACACAGAAGAATGTATTTTGAATCTATCTCTTTATACAAAATTCAAGAACAGTAGATACTAACCTAAGTGACAGAAAGAGGATCTGTGTTGTTAACAGACTGCTTTGGGTTGGGAGGATTCACCATAAGACTCTGAGGGAAACTTCTGGGGTAATTAAAAATTTGAATAATTGGTTTATTTTATAATATATAAATTGTACCTCAGTAAATACTAGTGACAAAAAAGAATAAGCTAATTTGTACTATTTTTTCTCTGTGAAATATGGTTTCCTCCCCACAGGATCAATGGTCTGAGGGAAGATAAAGTAATGAAAATACAATTGCATAGATAAGAAACTATCTAGAGATGGTACTTAAATTTTTCCCAATTGTGTTAGATACTAAAATGTAAACATTCTAGAGTATTTTAAAAATGAAATAGATGTTTGGCCACTGGTTAATTGAAATTATTAATTATAGGATAATGGCAATCAGTGGCTCTCACCATCTATATATTTTCAGCACATGGAGGAAGTCAGGTTTTTCTACAGTTACAGTGTCAAAAAGTGAAAACCATGTTTAATGAAGCCAGGCAAAGTGTTATTATACTTCCATGTGGTAATATAAACAGACATATTAAATACTGTTTCTTTTATTTCCCATCATTATGAGTCAGCAGGTATTTTACATATTCAAAGGGAACATTTCAGCTTTACAGTTCTAGGGGCAAGATTTGCACAAATGAAAACATGGATGCCTTGAGGAAAACCCATGAGTGTAAATATTTTGTTATTCCTATGAGGGGAAAAAAAAGGTGAGAGATGAGACTTCTGTCAAGTGTAAAATTATCACAAAGAGCGATAAGACTTTTTTGATTTTCTGAGCAATGAATCAAGAGAAATCATTTAAATTTCAAAAGAAAAATTTCTCAATTTTTAAAATTCCATAATATAAGAGTTTGTGGAAAAAAATTAGGAAACCTCTCAGAATTTAAATAAGTCCTGTTCTCATATGCTTAAAAGACACTGAGTAGTATGCTTGAATAGACAGTCAAGAAATTAAAATATTATGAATCAAACTTCAATAAATCAACATAGTGAAGTAAATCAATCACTAAGAATCAGAACAAATTTTGAAATTTAGGTAAATTCTAATATCTTCAAGGGAAAATAGATTATCAAGAAATTAAAATATTTGGTCTTCACTTCAGCTTTGAGGAAAGGATTTGACTAAATTCTTTCAGTATAAGCTTGATGAAAATTCAATTTCCCAGAATATTTTCTACACAGACCCTTGGACAAAAATATGGTCACTAAAAAGATGCTAAATTTCACTTTATCATGCAAAAAGCTTTCTGCAATTCTTCAAATAAGATTGTTCTTGATGATATAGAATTAGAAAGGAATTTAATACCACAGAACTTGATAAATTACTAGATCACATCATTACCCAAACTTGCAGTCAACCCAGGGTCTATACAACCAGTAAAGAACAGATTTATTATTGTTGTTGTTGTTGTTGTTATTGTTATTACTATTGAAAGATTTCAGTTAGTTGGAAAATTTTAGTGGGAAGGTGATAGTCACTGGCATTTTTATGAGGACAAGACATCCCAGTTTTTCTTTCCTTTCATTTTAAGTGGTGCATTCTGTTGCTAATTACTCTGTCAGTAGGTGTAACTAAAACTTACCATGGTTGTTAGATAATGACTGGCTTCTGAGCTTCCCCTCAATGTCATGTCAAGCAAAATTATGGTGGCAATATAGCAAAACTAATTAGGGCGCACTGACCTTAGCAGTGGGCAGTTCTTATAATCTCTTGTTAGAATTTTGAAAAATGAAAACAAAGTAGAAAAAAATTTCTACTTGTTACTAGCCCTTTCTTTTTTTTTTTTTTTTTTTT